>CAUYPK010104234.1:0-27454 GCA_963574355.1 Loris lydekkerianus | reverse complement strand
CAGAAATGTTGGCATGGATGTGGAGGAAAGGGCACACTTCTACACTGCTGGTGGGAATGCCCACTAATACGTCCCTTCTGGAAGGATGTTTGGAGAATACTTAGAGACCTAAAAATAGACCTGCCATTCAATCCTATAATTACTTTACTAGGTTTTTACCCAGAAGACCAAAAATCACAATATAACAAAGACATCTGTACCAGAATGTTTATTGCAGCCCAATTCATAATTGCTAAGTCATGGAAGAAGCCCAAGTGCCCATCGACCCACGCATGGGCTAGCAAATTGTGGTACATGTATACCATGGAATACTATGCAGCCTTGAAGAAAGATGGAGACTTTACCTCTTTCATGTTTACATTGATGGAGCTGGAACATATTCTCCTTAGCAAAGTATCGCAGGAATGGAAGAAAAAGTATCCAATGTACTCAGCCCTATTATGAAGCTAAACTATAGGTTTCACATGAAGGCTATAACCCAACTATACCACAAGACTATGGGGAAAGGACCAAGGAAGGGGAAGAGAGGGAGGAGGTTTTGGTGGAGGGAGGGTAATGGGTTGGGCCACATCTATGGTGCATATTTTTATCTATAATAAAAAATAAATAAATAAAAAAGATCAAATAACAGTAAGTAGCTGGGTTCATTTCTTGGTCTCTATTCTGTTCCATATATCTGCCTCTCTGTTTTTGTGCCAGTACCATGCTGTTTTGATCACTATTGATTTATAGTATAGTCTGAGGTCTGGTAGTGTGATTGCTCCCGTTTTCTTTTTATTTCTGAGTAAAGTCTTGGCTATTCAGGTTTTTTTCTGATTCCATATATAACGAAGTATTATTTTTTCGATATCTTTACAGTATGACAATGGAGCTTTAATAGGGATTGCAATAAAATTGTATATTGATTTTGGTAGCATGGATATTTTAACAATGTCAATTCTTCCCAGCCCTGAGCATGGTATGTTTTTACATTTGTTAACATTTTCAGCTATTTATTTTCTCAGAGTTTCATAGTTCTCTTCATAGAGATCTTTGACATCCTTTGTTAGGTAAACTCCCAAATATTTCACCTTCTTTGGCAATACTGTGAACAGAATAGAATCCTTGACTATTGTTGGTATATATAAAGGCTACCAATTTATGTATGTTGATTTTATAACCTGAGATGCTTCTGTATTCCTTGATCACTTCTAAGAGTTTTGTAGTAGAATCCATGGTGTTTTCGTGATATACAATCATATCATCTGTGAAGAGTAAAAGTTTGATCTCTTCTGACCCAAATATGGATATCCTTAATTGTCTTTTCTTCACTAATTACAATGGCTAAAACTTCCATTACAATGTTATTGAGCAGTGGAGGTAATAGGCAACCCTGCCTGGTTCCTGATCTGAGTGGAAATGATTTCAATTTATCTCCCTTCAATGCAATATTGGCTGTGGGTTTGCTGTAGATGGCCTCTATCAGTTTAAGAAATGTCCCTTTTATACCAATTTTCTTAAGTGTTCTGATCATGAAGGGATGCTGGATATTTTCAAAAGCTTTTTCTGTATCAATTGAGAGAATCATATGGTCTTTGTTTTTTAATTTGTTTATGTGCTGAATTATACTTATAGATTTACGTATATTGAACCAGCCTTGAGACCCTGGGATAAAACCCACTTGGTCATGGTGTATAATTTGTTTTATGTGTTGCTGGATTCTGTTTGTCAGAATCTTGTTGAATATTTTTGCAACAATATTCATTGATGATATAGGTCTATAATATTGTTTTCTTGTTCGGTTTTTTCCTGGTTTGGCAATCAAGGTTATCTTTGCTTCACAGAATGTGTTGGATGGTATTCCTTTTCTTTCTATATTTTGGAAAAGGTTGAGTAATATAGGTTCCTCTTTAAAGGTTTTGAGTAATTCTGACGTGAATCTATGTTGTCCAGGGCTTTTCTTTTTAGGGAGATTTTGTATAGTTTATGCTATTTCAGAACTTGATATATGCTTGTTCAACACTTCCACTTGATTCTGGCTAAGTCTTGGAAGGTGGCATGCTTCCAAGTATAGGTCAATTTCCTTTAGATTTTCATATGTCTTAGAATAAAGTTTCTTGTAATATTCATTAAGGATTTTTTGAATTTCTGAGTATTCTGTTATTTCATCATTATCATTTCTAATGGATGAAATTAGAGATTTTACTATTTTTTTCCTGGTTAGGTTAGGCAAAAGTTTATCTATTTTATTACCTTTTCAAAAAAACAACTTTTTCATTGATTGATCTATTGTATATTTCTTGTGTTTTCAATTTCATTTAATTCTGCTCTAATTTTGGTTATTTCATTAATTATGCTGGGTTTGGGATTGGAATGTTCTTCTTTATCCAGTTCCTTGAGTTGTCCCATTATGTTAACTTCCTCTCTTTCCATTCTCTTGAGGAAGGCTTAAAGTGCAAATTTCCCTCTTAACAGTGCCTTTGCGGTATCCCAGTATCTGATAATTCATGTCTTCATTTTCATTTTGTTCTAAAAATTTGGTAATTTCTTTCTTAATCTTGTCTATGACTGAGCTATAATTCAGCATAAGGTTTTTTAGCTTCCATGTTTTTGTATGTGTATGTAGATTCCTGTTGTTACTGAGTTCAATTTTATTCCATGATGGTCCAAGAAGATGCAAGGAATAATTTCAATTCTTTTAAATTTGCTGAGGTTAGACTTCTTACCTAAGATGTGATCAATTTTGAAGTATGTTCCATGGGCTGATGAGAAGAATGTGTATTCAGTTTTGGTACAATGTAGATGTCTGTTAAATCCAAATATTGAATGGTTAACTTTAAACCTAAATTTCTTTGCTTAGCTTCTTATTTGAGGATCTATCCAACACGGCCAAAGGAGTGTCAAAATCTCCCACTATTATGGAGCTGGAGCAAATCAAGTTGCTCGTGTCTTTTAGTCTCTCTTATAAATTGAGCTACATTCTCATTAGGTGCATATGTGTTAATAATTGAAATGTCATCATATTGAAAATTACCCTTAACAAATATGAAGTGGCCATCCTTATCTTTCCTTACTTTTGTTGGTTTAAAGCCTATTGTATCTGTGAATAAAATCGGAACACCTGATTTTTTTCTGATTTCCATTTCCTGAAATATAGATGATCATCCCTTCACCCTGAGTCTATATTTATCTTTTAAGGTAAGATGAGATTCTTGTATGCAGTAGATAGCTGGCCTGAGTTTTTGTATCCAGTCAGTCAACATTTGCCTTTTTAGAGGACAATTGAAGCCATTCACATTTATTGAGAATATTGATAATCCTGGTAGATTTGGGGTATTGAGTTTTTCCAACATCCAGAGGACATTTTTAATACTTTCACCACTGTGGAAAGATTGATCAAAAGTTTCTGAGTGAGTTTACTTTTGTGGTGCAGGTTTGTGGTGGTCATTATGGAAGACAGGTCTGAGAATATCCTGGAGAGCTGGTTTAGTTATGGCAAATTTCTTCAACATGTGAATGTCATTAACGTATTTAATTTATCCATCATAAATGAAACTCAGTTTAGCTGGATACAGGATCCTGGGTTGAAAGTTATTTTATTTTAGAAGATTAAAAGTCAATGACCACCCTTTTCTATCTTTAAAGCTTTTAGCAGAGAGATCTGCAGTCATTCTAATATTCTTCCCCTTGTAGGATATAATTTTCGTACATCTGGCTGCTTTCTGAATTTTCACCTTCATATTAACTTCAGGGAAGTTAATTATAATGTGTCTGGGGTTGTCTTATTCTGTTTGTGTCATGCTGGCGTTCTGTAACTGTCTGCTATCTGAATTTCAGAATCTCTTGGCATGTCTGGAAAGTTCTTCATAATCTCATGAAGAAAAATCTCTGTGCTTTGTGAAGCAGCTTTGTGACCTTCAGGAATTCCTATAAGGTGAATATTAATTTTCTTTGAATTATCCCAAAAAGCTCTCTGAAAGAATGATGTGTTATTGCTCTCCATTTCTCTTCCTCTTTGAGAGTTTGGGAGCATTCAAAAGCTTTGTCTTCAATGTCAAAAATCTTTGCTTCTGCTTGCTCCATTCTGTTACTGAAGGATTCTACTGTATTTTTTAGATCTTTGAGGGCTGCAAATTCTTGCCTCAATGTGTCAAAATCTTTGGTGACTTTTGTCTTTGCATTCATTGAATTCTTGAGACAACTTTTGAATTGCTTCTTAAATTTCTAATTCCAACTTTAACTCCATTCCATTAATCTTATTTCCAATTCAAACTCTGAATTTTATTTCTGACATCTCAGCCATTTGTCTATGAATGGGATCTTCAGTGTGTCTGCTGTATCGTTCCTTGGGGGAGTTGATTTGCTCTGGTTATTCAGGTTACCAGAGTGTTTCTGCTGATTCCAGCCCATGATTATTTTACACCGTTAGGCTATTTGAGCAGATAAGGTGAAGTTGGGTTGAGGGGCTCCTGGAGTAATGATTATCCAGCCCTTTGCCCCAGAGCTGGGACTGGTGTCTGTACCTTTTCCCCTAGAACTTTACAAAGGACCTGTACAGTGCTTTGCCCTGAGACACTGGGGACTTACTTGGTGTGGTGAGGCTAAATGGCTCTGTCTTTTTTTCAGTTGGTCTCTGTCCTATCCTAGTGAATTAGTTATTCTGTATTGAAGTCTCAGCTATGGAGAAATATCAGTAATTAAGTCACCATGCCCCCCACGGGCAACAATTGAAAAAGGAAAATCAAATCTTCTTACAACCGCACACCCAGAGTACCACTTTGGATAGTCCTCCAGTGATTGGTCTATTCCGAGAGATCCAAATCAATTCTCCCAGTCACCACCTGGTCTCATGTGAGGAAGTTCAAAATGTCTCTGGCAACTAGATAGCAGGGATCTGCTGGCAGCTTGAGTATGACTTGTTCTGGTGCTCCGTGGAGTCAGAAGGACCCCACCAGCAAATGAATTAGACTGGGAAGGTTGATGCCTCCTTCCCCACCTTGCATCTCTGTCACACCCAATCACTGGTAACCCTGCAGGGCTATGGTCCAGTTACCTCCAATGAGCAGATGCTCCAAGAGTTTGAGCCTGCCTGTATCACATTGAGATCTTATGTCTCCTCGGCCAGGTCTCTGCACTCTGCCACCATCCAGCAGTGGAAGCTGAGGCCTGACAATCTAGGGTGGTTATTGGAAGCTGGGCGGTTCATTCAGTTCCAGTCCCACCCCTGATTTATTTTGCTGACACTTATATTTGCGCAGAATTTGTGATTCTGTCCTATCTTTATTCCCCTGTGGACCAGATGCTGTTTGAGTTTACAGAAACTGCGACTCAGCCCTGGTCTGTGCCACTGCCTGGAACTTGTGTTTCTGTTTCCCCTGCAGTCTGTATTGGGGTGGGTACCATTAGAGCTCACACTTGGCTTGGAGTTCCAGCCTCAGCCCACTTGTCTTTGTCTCAGATATGATCCCCTGAGGGCCAGGTGCTTAGCCCTGCCTTGGGAATATGCTGTCTCTGCAGGTGTTCACTAAAGCAGTCCACTGGCTCAGCCCCGCCCTGGGAATATGCTGTCTCTGTGCACGCATCTTCAATTCTCCATACCGCGGCACTCCACCCAGGTCGGTACCACCTCAGGCATACCCTTTTCTCATGGGGCCTGTTTTACCATCCCAGATCTATTCCAGAAGTGTCTGCCACTGGAGAAGATGCCTGGCTTTCTCTGGTTGCCCAGAGAGACAGGGAGTGTCCTTCCAAAATATCCCCAGGGGTATGAGCCCTATTGTTCCCACTGTTGCCACTGGTGCTCTGTGCCGTGGGAGGAGGGCATCGCCTCTCCCTTTCCCATACAGTTCCTTCAATCCACCATTTTCTCCATAACCCTGTGCCGCAGATTCAGCACAGACATGCAATAGCCCATGCCCTGTCCACACCTCTTGAGAAAATGTTCAAGAATCTGAATTCCATGGGGGCAGGCTTCCAGACCTCAGGATGAGGGTGGAGGGGAGTACTGGGAGTTCAGATTTGCAGGTAGAAATATATAGAGTTTTATACAGTTTTATGCCTGGCAGGAGAGTGGCATGGCACCCTAGTATGGGAAGGAGGTCCAGTTTTTAGAGGGTTTCTCCTGTGGGATAAAATGGGAGGATGTTTGAAGTCTGCTCAGTTGTTTGTAGAAAGTATACTGTGAGCCGCACTCATGGGAGAGGGGACTCCCATCCACTTGGCAATGGATGTTTTACCTATTGTTTGTATTCTTGGGGTCACAGCTCACCTCAGCAGGGTTGATGTGCATTCTTCAACCTTCTGTCTTGGCTCAGCTCCAAACCATCAGCTTACTTGCTAAACTTCTGTCCTTTAACTCTCCTCCTGGACGGGAGCCTCTGTGGAAAGCTGGTTCCAGTCAGCTGCCTTGCCTCCACCTGGCCTAGACTTTCTTATTATAGACTAATATATCTCAGATGACTATCCCCTCCAAAGCTCATGTTGAAATTTGATTCCCCCAATTGGGATTGGGGCCTAGTGGGAGTTTTTGTCATGGGTGTGGTCCCTCGTGGATGTCTTGGTGCCCTCATCTCTATAATAAATGAGTTCCCAGATGGCATGGTAGATCATGCCTGTAATCCTAGTACTTAGGGATGCCAAGGCAGATGGACTTCTTGAGATTGGAAGTTCAAGACCAGTCTGAGCAAGAGTGAGACCCTGCCTCTATTAAAAATGGGAAAACTAGATGGACATTACAGCTGTAGTCTCAGCTACTTGGGAGACTGAGGCAAGAGGATTTTTTGAGCCCAACTGTTTGAGATTGCTGTGAGCTATGATGTCATGGTACTCTGCCTAGGAAAACAGAGTGAGACTCTGTCTCAAAAGCTAAGGAAAAATAAGTGCGTTCCCATGAGAACTGATTATTTAAAAGAGCCTGACACTTCCCTTTCCTCCATTTTTTCATTTTTGCCATGTGATACACTGGCTCCCCTTAGCCTCCTGCCATGAATAAATGCAGTCTGAGGCCATCCCCAGAAGCAGATACTGGTGCCATGCTAACATTCTGCAGAACTGTGAGCCAAATAAACCTTTTTATTTCTTTATAAATACTCTGCCTCAGGAATTCCTTTGTAGAAACACAAAAATGAACTAAGACATAGTCTTTGTCTTTTAAAATTCTATCATGTGATATTCTTTGCTTTGAATTCTTCATCATTTGACATTCCTATAGTCACAGCTATTATTTTTAGTTTATGTTTTTCAGACTTTACTTTGACCATCCTTCTCTTTGTAATCTTCCTATATCATTTTGTTATATTATAGGCAATATACCAAAGTCTGACAATTAAGCTTATGAACTCATCCTAGACAAGGTGCTACATACCTCATTGCTGAATATCACTCTGTTACCTTCAAAGTGCTCCCCTTGGGAATCTATGAAGTGATGCCAGCACCTGATATATGGTTCAAAGTAATTCTGGAACTGGAACAATTTTCTGGAATGACTATTAGAGCAGTCATTGTGTGTGACACAAAAATACACAATAACAATTATGAACACCACTCAGAAAGACTCAGCCACATGTTGAAATGAATATAGCTGTGAGACACTGATATACCAAGGTTATGAAACCTTACCAAGTTTTTTGCATAGTTTTGCCAACATAAACACCAGGTGGCAAGTTCACAACTTGTCAGACCTACATATGATGACATCTCTGATGAGAGAATATAAATTTTGTCTATGGTTTAAAATAATAATTTGGTAATGTACCACAGTCATATTTAGTTTTTATATATGGCAAAAATGGACCAGACTTCCTTACCCCATACTTGGTGCAAACAAGAAAGAAAAATTACCTTTGCCATTCCAACTGAACTGGCATTCAATTCTGAGATCCCTTGGTTGGTCTTGTCTCCACGTTCCCATATCCCAAAGTCCTGTCATAAATTAACAAAATATACCATTAATAAGTCATAACTAGTCAATACTCACTAGATGCACAACCCTTGAATAAAAGACTTCACGAGTAGCTAATGTGCTATACATTTATACACACACAATGCTTACTAAGGAGATACCATTCAGTTGAATGGTCCCTGCAGCTAATTTTGCAAAAATTTTAAATTCTTATTGGGGCATCTTAGAAGTTAGAAGACTCCTCAACAGTTAATCAGGAGGACTAGAAACTATACCTTTGTCCATCTAGAGAGAGAATTCTCAAACGTTTTCATCAAAGCAAATATCCAAGGTATCTAGAAGAAGGAGCCTAAATAGCGAATTTTACTCTCTCTTGACATTGTTCATGTACCATGTACCAATCTATAAGTTTTACATTATTCTGTTCCTTAATCTTTACATTTTATATATGATGAAACTGAGGTACAAAGAGAGGTTAAGTGACTCATTCAACATTAATAGCTAATAACTGACAGAGCCAGGATTAGTCTCCAAGTAATCTCACCCCAAAGCCTACTCTCTTAGTCATAGTTCTATACATCCCCTCAACGATACAACTTTTAAAATTACTTTTCGAAATTTTTTATTTTGAAATAACTTTAGACTTACAGAAAAGTTACAAATAGTATATGGAATTCCCATATACTTTTCATTCAGCTTCCCCTAATGTTAACATGTAATGTAACCAACCATAGTACAGTCATCAAAACTAAGAAATTCATGTCAGTATAATACTATTAACCAAACTGTGGCCTTTATTCAGACTTCATCAGGTTTTCCACTAACAGCCTTTTTGCATTCCAGGATCCAATGCAGAATTTCATATTGCATTTGTTATTTCTCCTTTTGCTCTTCCATTCAATGATAGTTCAAGATTTGTCATTGATGACCTTGGGACTTTCTGAAAATTAGTGATCAAGTACTTGGTAGATTTCCCTCAATTTGGGTTCATTTGATGTTTTCTTGTGATTGTACTGAGGTTATGCATTTTTGGCAAGAATACATACCACAGATATATCAGACATTATAAAGGTCCTCAAAGTATCAAAGCAGGGGTATATGATGCATCTTATTACTGGTGATGTTAATCATTATCACTTGGTTACTGTGGTGTCTGCTGACTTTCTCCATTCTACTGTTACAATTTGCCCCTTTTAATTAATAAATATCTTGAAAGAGATACTCTAAGACTTTGTAAATATCTTGTTCTTCCTCATTCACCCATTAATGTATCCATTGGTGGATAGTGGTGCTTTCTTGGTAATTTTTCTAGTTTCTTCATTATTTCTACAATCAATAATTGCAATTGTCTATGAAAGGGATGTCTTTTCTCCTCCATCTATTTATTCATTTATTTATTTACTTATTTATTTATATCACTAGAAATTTATGGATATTTAGGATTTCTCTGGCTTGTAATAAAATATTGTCACTATTTCATTGCTCAAATTGTTCCAGCTTTAGCCATTGGGTATTCTTTTTTTTTCTTTTTTTTTCCTGTTTTCCTTTTTAAAAATTTCAGAATGTTAGGGGGGTACACATTTTTTGTTTAAATACATTGTCTTTGTATAGATTGAGTCAAAGTTATGCATGTAAGTTTGTCCTTCACCCAGATAATGTGCACTGTACTCAATAGATGTGAATTTACCCATCCCCTCCTCCCACTTTGCCCATCCCCCAGCTTGATTTTCATTGAGATTTACTACAGTATGTGCACTTCAGTGTTGATCTATTAGCTCTAATTTGACATTGAGCACATGTGTTTATTTCTCCATTCATGTTATGTTTCACCTAGAAGAATTGTTTCCAGTTCCCTACAGGTTGTCCGAAAGATACTAGATCGCCATTTTTTATGGCTGAGTAGTACTCCACAATATGCATATACCACATCTTATTAATCCCTTTATGTATTGGTGAGCACTTAGATTGTTTCCATGTCTCTGTGATTGTTAATTGTGCTACTATAAACATCTAAGTGCTGGTGTCCATTTTATAAAATTACTCTTTTCCTTTGGGTGTATACTTAGCAGTGGGATTGCTGGATCAAATGGTAGGTTTACATTAACTTCTGTGAGGTATCTTGATACAATTTTCCATGGAGGTCACAGTACTTTGCAGTCCCACCAACAGTGTATAAGAGTTGCATCCATGCCAGCATCTGTTGTTTTAGTACTTTTTAATATAAGCCATTCTTGCTGGAGTTAGGTGATATCTCATCTTGGTTTTGATTTCCATTTCCCTAATGATTAGGGATGTTGAGCATTTTTTCATGAGTTTGTTGGCCATTATTATATCTTCATTTGAAAAGTTTCTGCTCATGTCTTTTGCCCACTTTTTAATGGGGTTATTTTGTTTCTTGTTGATTTGCTTGAGTTCTTTGTAGATTCTGGTTATTAGTCCTTTATCAAATGTATAGCATGAAAATATTTTCTCCCATTCTGTGGATTGTCTATTTGCTCTTTTGATAGTGTCCTTGGCTGTGCTGAAGCTTTTTAATTTTATCAAGTCCCATGTATTTATTTTTGGTGTTGCTGTGATTATGCGATACGAACAATTAACAAAATGGGCATAGTTGGGACTTACCTTAAAATTATAAAGGCCTTATATGACAAACCCATTGCCAACATCATATTGAATGAGGAAAAATTGAAAGCATTTCTGGTTAGAACTGGAACCAGACAAGTTAGCCTACTGTCTTCACTTTTGATCAACATAGTGCTAGACGTCCTACCCAGAGCAATCAAGGAACAAAAGAAAATGAAGGGTATTTAAATGGGGAAAGAAGAGCACAAATGATTTCTCTTTGCTGATGACATGATCTTATATCTTAAAAATCCCAAAGATTCAGCCAAAAGACTCCTGGAGTTGATAAATTCAGTAAAGTCTCAGGTGACAAAATAAATATACACAAATCAGTAGCTTTCACATACTCCAATAATAGTTAATCAAATAAAAGATACAATAACTTTCTCAGTGACAAGAAATAAAATAAAATACCTAGGAATATACTTAACAATGGAGGTGAAACTCTGAGGAAAGAAATTACAGAAAGTGTAAAGTGATGGAAAAGTATACCATGCTCATGGATCTTCAGTATCAGCATTGTTAAAATGGCTATACTATACAAAGTGATTTACAGATTCAATCCAATTCCAATTAAAATACCAACACCATTTTTTGCAGATCTAGAAAAAATAGTTCCATATTTCATATGAAAGCACAAAAGATCCCAAATAGCCAAAGCAACCTTGCTCAACAAGAACAAAGTGGGATGGTGCCCCATAACCACATTAATGTACACAGCTATGATTTAAAAAAAAAAAAAAAAAAAAAAGAACAAAGTGGGAGGCATCACTTTACCAGACTTCAAGGTACACTACAAGGCTGGGATAACCAAAACAGCATGGTATTATCACAAAAACAAAGCCATAGACCTATGGATTAGAACAGAGAACCCAGATATTAAATCTACATATTCCTACCTGATTTTTGACAAAACAAATAAAAAGATATACTAGGGAAAAGAATCTCCATTGAATAAATGGTGCTGGGAAAACTGGACAGCTACATGCAGAAGACTAAAGCAAAATCAGTACTTCTCTCCACTTAGAAAAATTAACTTACAATGTGGATAAAAGACTTAAATCAATATGGAAATCTTTAAGAATCCTAAAAGAAAATGATGTAAAAACTCTTATCAATTGGCCTAGGCAAAGAATTCATGAAGACCCCCCAAATCACTGGGTATTTCTTTGAGGTTGTCACTGTGCCCTTTCGACATGCCCCATTCCTTTTTGAGCACTTCTTCACTTTTTGGCACTAGAAAATTCTCCAATTGCAGATTGTACTTTTCCTGCTCCCCTCCTGGAATCAATCACATCCACAAGAATCCCTACTTTAGTTTGTTAGAAAATGACAGATTTAAGACCTTGGCAGTGTGTATTCTCATTGTCACTGGCATGTCATTGCCTCTAATCCCTGTCATTGAATGGAACTTGGAAACAGACATATACACATGTATTTTTCTTTGACACTTTTTTTAATCTGAAGAAAATATGACAGTTAACATTTGAAAATTCTAAGTAGTAATAACAAAAGTTATTTCACCACTCTACTTTGAACTTTGATATATTTAAACATTTCTTTTTTATTTTTATTGTTTGGGATTCATATAGAGTACAAGAAACCAGGTTATACTGATTGAATTTGTTAGGTAAAGTCCTTCCTACAATTGTGTCTTGCCCCTAAAAGTTGTGTCACATATCAAGACCCCATCCACTCCCTACTTCACTCTCTCCACTCTTCCTTTCTCCTACCCCTCTCCTTCCTTCTCTCTGCTCTTACTTTCCCCTACCCACTCCCTCCTTCTCTCTCTCTCTGCTCTCCCCTTCCCCCACTGTGTAAAAGGTCATTAATTGTCCTCATATCAAAATTAAGTACATAGGATTCATGCTTCTCCATTCTGGTAATGCTTTACTAAAAATAATGTGGTCCACTTCCATCCAGGTTAATACAAAGGATGTAAAGTCTCTATCTCTTTAAATGGCTGAATAGTATTCCATGGTATACATATACCACAGCTTGTTAATCCATTCCTGGGTTGCTGGGCATTTAAGCTGTTTCCACATTTTGCCAATTGTAAATTGAGCGGTGATAAATAGTCTAGTGTAAGTGTCCTCATGATAAAAGTATTTTCTTCCTTCTGGGAAGATGCCCAGTAATGGGATTTCAGAATCAAATGGAAGGTCTAGCTTGAGTTCTTTTAGGGTTCTCCATACTTCCTTCCAAAAAGGTTGTATTAGTTTGCAGTCCTACCAGTAGTGTAAAAGTTTTCGTTTCTCTCAACATCCACACCAGCATCTGCAGTTATGAGATTTTATATGGTCCATTCTTGCTAGGGTTAGATGATATCTCAGGGATGTTTTGATTTCCATTTCTTTGATAATTAGGGATGATGAATATTTTTTCATGTTTGCTAGCCATTTGTCTTTCTTCTTTACAGAAAGTTCTATTCATTTCTCTTGTCCTTTAATATCAGGGATTACTGACTTTTATCGTGTGGATTAAATTGAGTTCTCTATAAATCCTAGTTACCAAGCTTTCGTCTGATTCAAAATACGAAAATATCCTTTCCCATTGTGGAGTTTGTCTATATGCTTTGGTAATTGTCTCCTTAGCTCTACAGAAGCTTTTCAGTTTAGTTAAGTCCCAGTTGTTTATTTTTGATGTTGTTGCAATTGCCAAGAAAGTCCTCTTCATAAAGTCTTTCCCCAGGCCAATATTTTCCAGTGTTTTTCCTATGCTTTCTTTGAGGATTATTATAATTTCATGCCTTAAATTTAAGTCCTTTATCCATATTGAATCAATATTTGTGAGTGGAGAAAGGTGCGGGTCTAGTTTCAGTCTTTTACATGTGGATAGTCAGTTCTCCCAACATTATTTATTGAATAGGGATTGTTCCCCCCCCCCCCTGTATATTCTTGTTTGGTTTATCAAAGATTAGGTGGCTTTAAGATGTTAGTTTCATCTCATGGTTTTCTATTAAATTCCAAATGTCTATGCCTTTATATTTGTGCCAGTACCATGCTGTTTTGACCACTATGGCCTTATAGTACAGCCTAAAATCTAGTATGCTGATGCCTCCAGATTTGTTTTTATTACTAAGAACTGCCTTAGCTATAAGAGTTTTTTTTTCTGGTTCCATACAAAACAAAGAATCATTTTTTTCCAAGTCTTGAAAGTACAATGTTGGTATTTTAACAGGGATGGCACTGAATGTGTAGATTGCTTTGGGAAGTAGAGACATTTTAACAATGTTGATTCTTCCAAGCTATGAGCATGGTACATTCTTCCATTTGTTAATATTCTCTACTACTTCCTTTCTTAGGGTTTCATAATTTTCTTTATAGAGGTTTTTCACCTCTTTTGTTAGGTATATTGCTAGGTATTTCTTTTTTTTTTTTTTTTTTTTTTTTTAGCTACTGAGAAGGGTATTGTATTCTTCATTAGCTTCTCACCTTGGCTGTTGTTGGTGTATACAAAGGCTACTGACTTGTGGACAATAATTTTATATCCTGACACATTACTGTATTTTTTAATGACTTCCAGGATTTTTTGGTTGAGTCTTTATGATTCTCTAGTATAAGATCACATTGTCAGCAAAGAGGGATAGTTTGACCTCCTCTGCTCCCATTTAGATGCGCTTTATTTCTTTCTCTTGCCTGATTTTATTGGCTAGAACTTCCAGCACTATACTGAATAGTAATGGTGACAAAGGACAATTTTGTCTGGTTCCACTTCTAAATGAAAAAGCTTTCAGCTTTCAGAAATATTAGTGTGGGTTTGTAATAGATAGCTTCAGTCAGTTTAAGAAATGTGCCACCTATGCCTATACTCTTCAGAAGTCTAATTAGAGAAGGATGCTGGATTTTATTGAATGCTTTCTTCTGCATCTATTGAGAGGATCATTGGTCTTTGTTTTTGCTTCTGTTCATATGGTAAATAACGTTTATGGACTTGTGTATGTTCAACCAGCCTTGCATCCCTGGATGAAACGTACTTGATCATGGCTTATGACTTCGCTGATTAGAGGCTATAATCTATTGGCTAGGATTTTGTTGAGAATGTTTGCATCTATATTCATTATTGAAATAGGTCTGAAGCTCTCATTTTTGGTTGAGTCTTTTCCTGTTTTTGGTATCAGGGTGATGTTTGCTTCATAGAACATGTTGGGGAAGATTCCTTCCTTCCTCAATCTTTTTGAAGTAATTTCTGAAGTATGGGAATAAGCTCTTCTTGGAAGGTTTGATGGAATTCTGGTGTGAAGCCATCCAGACCAAAGCATTTTTTTGTTGAGAGATTTTTTTATTGTTTCTTTGATCTCAGTGTTTGAAATTAGTCTTTTCAGGAGATCTATTTATTCCTGGCTAAGTCTAGGGAGAGGGTGTGATTGCAAATATTGATCCATTTACTTCACATTGTCAAATTTCTGGGCATAGAGTTTCTTATACTATTCAGAGATAATCTCTTGTATCTCTATCATATCTGTTTTATTTCCCCTATATCATTTCTGATTGAGGTTACTAGAGATTTTACTTTTCTATTTCTGGTCTGCCCAAAGATTTATCTATTCTATTTATTTTTTCAAAAAACCAACTCCTTGTTTCATTAATTTTTTGAATAAATCTTTTTTTTTTTTTCAATTTCATGAATCTCTGATTTAATTTTGGAAATTTCTTTTCTTCTGCTGGGTTTACACTTAGATTATTCTTCTTTTTCCATTTCCACAAGATGGCTTGTGAGTTTGTTGATGTACTCTCTTCGTGTTTTTGGATGTAGGCATCTTCTGTCATTCACAACATTTGTTTATAAGTATAATCCTCTGCAGTAGCTACCCCATGGTCCCTTGCAGGGACTGTTTTTTCATGTTGCCAGGATTTTTCTGCTGATTTTTTTTTCTCATAAGTGTTTTCGTTTATCTGTTTTCTTGCCCTAATTTTCCTTTCACTTCCTTTTTATCTTCAAGTTACTGTGCCTCTGGCCTAAGGTTTCAATGATTCCTTTTGGTACAGGACCAAAAGGATGACAAGACTGAGGACCAAGAAGGGAAAAAAAAAAAAAACATGTTTTAAGAAAAGAAAAAAGAGAATGGAATGGGTGTGAGTAAAAGGTAATACTGACAAAAAGAAGAGAAGCACAGAAATAGGGAGAAAGGAATAGTAAAGGTGTACAGCAGAGGGTACAATTGGGTTGACCTAACCTTAAACCCCCAACCTCTGGGGGTGCTAGGTTGGGGGGTTTCCTTTAGGTAAGCATCTCTTTGCCAGCCTGTTAAGACACAGTTCCCCACCTCCAGCAAATAGCTAGGAAAGACAAAAAATACTATAAATTAAACTAAAACAAATAAACAGAAAACCTTACTGGATAAAGTTGGCAGAATAACCAAATAATAGAGTAAGAAACACTAGCAAAAATGAAGTTTTTATTATTAAAGGAGGCAACAATGGAAAATTATATTTAAACTAGAAAAATGAAGAAAGAAAAGAAGAAAAATAAAAAGAAATCTAGAGGGGAAAATGTTGAAATAAAAACAAACATATAAAAAACCCAAACCAATAATAAAGTAGTATATATATCTTACTGAATATTGTCTGGGCAACAGGTGATCTTCTAGGGTATGAGGTGTTAATCACAATGCTAATATAGCTGTATGAGACGGAGACTATAGGCCTTTGCTGATTTCTTAAACCCTGCAGGATTGAGAACCTAAATCTCTCCTTACCCCGCTTAAACCATTAATTAACTTTGGCTAAGCAGAAGCTTTCCCAGGAAAGCACTTGTCGCTGGGACCTCTCCTGAAGTGGATGCCCACTTATCCAGTGCACCAAAACTGGTCTCACTCTATGCCCCTGAGGGTCAAGGCCGCAAGGCAGCCCTGATACTGCCAAATACTGAAATCTCCACTCTTCCCTGGTGTCTCAATCCCGGCCTTTGGTGCTGCTCAGTCACTAGATCACTTGCCCAGGGTCTCCCAGCCCAAGCCTCACTCTGTGACCTTGAGGGCAGAGCCTTCAGGAGCATTTCTCCCACAATGGCTCTGCACGTGGATCACAGCCGAATAGTATTACCTACATTTTGGCTCAGCAGCTCAGTTTAGGGCCCTAGACAATGGTTAAAGTCATTTGCACTCTCTCCCATGTTCTCCCAAGGTAGTTCAACCATGTGCCCAAGTTCAAAAAACAAAACAACCCACAGGGAAGGCCTTCCTGTTTGCAATCTCATTGATGTTTTAGTTACAGCTGTGGTAGCTATGGCCTCAGACTGAACAAACACAACCATGTGCCATTTCTCCACTGCTTTTGTCATCCTACTGGGGTCCAGAAGTCTCTCACTGTCTCCCTGTGTCCCCAAAGGGATGGTTCTGGGCATAGCCTACAAGCCAGAGATGCCTGGAGTCTTCTCTCCCCAATCACATTGTGCCCAGTTGCAAAGAAGCGGTTACTCGGCCACCATCTTGCTATCCTCCCCCCTGCACATGTATTTTTAATTACTTTAATTACTTTTCATGTCAAATCTCTGACTTAAAGTGAACTTTCAAAAAGGTGACCCATGTTTAACCTAGGGCTGGCTTCACCTACTCTCAAATCCACATTCATTGTAGTTTGGGCAGCAAAGATTAGAGTATGAGAATGAACAAACATCATTAATTCTACTGCTACAACTATTAGACACAATGCAAAGGCTAAAGAAGTCTGACTTCTACACTGGATCACAGCTGACCTGTGGTATCAGAAGGCAAAGTAATTAGTCAACAAATAGTGTCTGTTTGTATCAAAAATGTCAATGTTAGTCTTGTGCGTTTGGCAGAATATGGAGTAACAGGTTCCATATTTGCCCTCCCATTTCAAACAACCAAAAAACTATTGATGGCATAATAACTTTCCATACAGTGAACATGAATGTCATGTAGTGAAGGACAGTGATCCATGAGAAGAGGAAACAAATAGTATGAGTGCTACAATTGACCAAGATTACAGTTTTAAGAAATTCTCGGCCATAGTTCAGGGAGAGGAAACTCAGAGAGCCTGGAAAACTCCTTGAGTTGAAACTCAGGGAGAGCCTGGAAGACTCCTTGAGTTGAGGAAATGGAGCTGAAAGTACAGAGGCACCAAACTACCTATAATTTGTAGGACACGTTATGGGGAAGAAAGAGCTACACAGAGAACTCCAGAAATCTGCAGAGGGTCCTGCTCAAGAGAATAATGATCAGTTGTATGTATGTGAGAAAACTACCTGAGGCTGGGGAAAAAACACCTATAGCAATTAGAGGGAAAAATATCTAGTGTTTTCATAGGACTGGAAATAGTGCCTGTTCCAACTAGCAAGACTAGAAAACCTCATAATTCAGGGAACAACAAGTGCAGTATTCAGAAGATTCTTGCCTAAGTAGTGGGAATAGTTAGCTCTAGACTAGACTTGACTCTGCCACCACATAATGCATCTTAAAAGCAAGAAAGGATCAAACTGTTTTCAACTAGTTTAACTGGATCCCTGCAAAAAACTCGAGCATATATATAGGAATAAAAAAAAGGCAGGATGCAACAAGTTAAGGTTCGTGATGTCTAGCATCCAATAAAAAAATTACTGGGCATGTAAAGGAGCAGGAAAACACAGCCAATAATAAGACAAATCTAACATATGGCTTCTTTCCCTAAGCATAATGCCTTTGGGATTCATCCATGTTGATACATGGGTCAATTGCTCAGCCCTTTTTAATGATGAGTAATATTTCATTTTCTGGACATACTGCAATTTGTTTATCCATTTAGTTGTTGATGGACTAATGACTTTAAACTAATGACTAAAAAATGATGCTAGCCTAAAGAAAAAAAATGCATTCTAATACAGCATTTAACTTAAATTATTTTACAGAGACTATGTTAAATATATTGTGATTTAATGTAATCCTACTTCATATGGTAGTTGTAAAGAAAAAACATCTTTTTGGTATAGTAAGTAATGAATCAATGTATATAGATAATATTAAACATATGACTAAATTTTATTTCTAAGTAGCTAACTGACCCACAATACTCCCTAGCTATCCTAATCATATTTAAGACCTCTAACCATTAGAATAAGATAATGATTTAGCCCCAAACACAAACCATGAGACATCACAGGGTTTGAAAAGGAAGGCATAGCACCTTGATCATCTTGTCTCCGTAACCCCCTTGGTGAAAAGGCAAAAACAGAAGATGACAGATTTTAGTAAAGGAAGGGGATGAAGACAATTTCTGCCAGAAAATTTTAAGGTTGATTCACTATGAGAGCCAGCATTAGGAAAAGGACTGGCTTACCCAGTATGCTTAGGGCTGGGAAAAATCAACATTGTTAAAATGTCCATACTACCCAAAGCAATCTACATATATAATGCAATCCCCATTAAAATGCCAACTTTATATCTTGAAGAGCTTAAGAAAATAGTACTTTGTTTCAGATGGAACCTGAAAAAAACTTGAATAGCCAATACAATGTTAAGAAACAAAAACAAATCTGAAGGCATTATATTATCAGACTTCAGGTTATACTACAAGTCTATAGTGATCAAAACAGCAAGGTCTGGTACAAAAATAGAGATACAGATCTATGGAATAGAATAGAGAACCTACAGATGAACCCAGCCACATATTGCTATCTGATCTTTGACAAGGGGGAAAAGAATCCCTATTTAATAAATGGTGCTGGGAGAACTGCTTAGTGACATGTAGAAGACTGAAACTAGACCCATTCTTCTCACCATTGACAAAAATTGACTCTCACTGGATAAAAGATTTAAATTTAAGACATGAAACCATAAAAATTCTAGAAGAAAGTATGGGCAAAACTCTGGACAAAATTGGCCTGGGGGAAAGATTTTATGAAGAAGACACCCTGGCAATTACAGCCAACACCAAAAGTAAATGAATGGGACATGATCAAACTAAAAAGTTTCTGTACAGTTAGGGGACAACAAATAAAGCAGGCACACAACTTTCAGAATAAGAGAAGATATTTGCATGCTATAAATCTGACAAAGGGCTGATAACTAGAGTCTACGGAGAATTCAAATTAATCAACAAGAAAAGAGCAAACAATCCCATTTATAAGTGGGCAAGAGACTTTAACAGAAACTTATCTGAAGATGACAGACAAATGACCAACAAACACATGAGAAAATGCTCATCATCCCTAATCATCAGAGAAATGCAAATCAAAATCACTCTGAGATATCACCTATCCACAGTGAGAGACCACAGGACAAAATTCCATATCTGCAGATGCTGGTGTGGACGAGGAGAGAAGGGAACACTTTTGCACTGCTGGTGGGATTGCAAACTAATACAACCTTTATGAAAAGAAGTATGGAGAATTATTGGGCAGTACCTGTGGGTAGGGCACTGGCTCCATATACCATAGGTGGCGGGTTTGAACCCGGCCCTGACCAAACTTCAACAAAAAATAGACAGGTGTTGTGGTGGGTGCCTGTAGTCCCAGCACTTGGGAGGCTGAGGCAAGAATATCACCTAAGCCCAGGAGTTGGAGGTTGCTGTGAGCTGTGATGCCACATCACTCTACTGAGGGTGATAAAGAGAGACTCTGTCTCTACAAAAAAAAAAAAAAAAAAAAAAAAAAAAAGAAAAAGAAAGAAAGAAAGAAAGAAAGAAAAGAAAAGAAAAGAAAAGAAAAGAAAAGAAAAGAAAAGAAAAGAAAAGAAAAGAAAAGAAAAGAAAAGAAGTATGGAGAATTCTCAGAGAACTAAAAGTAGACCTTACATTTGATCCCCAAATACCATTATGAGATATCTACTCAGAAGGAAAAACATTTTACCTCAAGGACATTTTCAGCTCAGTTCACAATTGCCAAGACATAGAATCAACCCAAGTACCCATCAACCCATTAATAAATTAACAAACTGTGGTATATGTATCTGTGGAGTACTACCTATCCATAAGAAAAGATGGAAACTACATCTTTTGTGTTTACCTGGATGAAGTTGAAACACATTCTTCTTAGTAAAGTACCATGAGAATGGAAAAACAAGTATCCGTTGTACTCAATAATAATATAAAAACCAATATATAAACAACTACATGCCCACATGAAACAAAAATACAAGTATATTCTAGTGGTGGGAAGAGGGGAAAAAGGGAGGAAGGAGCACGATTGGAAGCGTCTTACCCAATATGCACAATGTGAGGGTGCTCAGCAGGCCCCTGGGTGAAGGGTTCAACTACAACTTGAACTTTACCTTAGAAATGAACAGTGTAACCTAAACATTCATATCACCATATTAATCTGAAAAAAATGGTATATTTAAAATCCATTTCAAAATGAGTACTTACAGCAGTTTTATATGCTGCTTCAATATAAAACACAAGGTTCTGTATGAAATTGACCTCATCTAGGCTGTGGATGATATGGAGTCCTAAGGAAAAGGGAATAAAGATAGAGAACTGATCAATTATCTCTACAAGCTTTATACATAGCCATAGTGACTAAGTGGTAGTCTAACTCCTGCTTAGCAACAATGGAAGTTACACTTTGATTACTTAACCATAAAAACAAGATCACAAATCACTTCTAACCTAGTGTCCAACTAAATGAGATATGAGCATATTTTAAAATGGAATAATTTCAACTGTTACTTATAGATTTTCATAGATAGTCTCTGACTCCTAATTCTATAGTAACTCATTTATAATGTGTTTATATGTACAAACCCAGGCACATGAGAAATACATTTCAAAGAAAAGTTGGAAGTAATCCAATCACTAAATAAGAAAAAAGTATATAAAATTATGATGTTTAAGGCAGACTTAAAACTACATTTTTTGAGTAAAAATGATAAGCATTCTAAATGTAAGTTATACAAAAATAGTTATAGCTTACACATAGAGGTGTTTTGCCTGAATTATCCATTTAATTTTTACAACAACCCTCTACTTTCTTCATGGGGCTTAGAGAAGATAAGTATTTGCCTACAGTCATGTAACAAACAAATAGTGGAACCAGGAGTTAACTGACTTCTGTTTCACTCCTCCTAATATGTACCATATGATACATTTTTGTTAACACCAACCCCTGCAACAGACCTAGAAATATATATACCAAGAGGATGCTAGTAGTAGTTATTTTTGGTGGTGAGGTTCACGATAGCTTTATTTTTTCTTTTTTGGATATCTCGGCAATTTTTCAGTATTTTACAATGAACAGGTGCTACCTTTTATATTAAAAGTTGTATTAAAAAGCAAAACCACATTAAATAAAGAAGAAAATGGCAGGATGCATTTCACAAAATTTTATAGAAAATTATTAAATCTTAAGCACTAAAATTTTTCATACTTGTAAAATTTACTAAATAATTAACTTTTAAAACATCTCTTTTGAAACAACAGATATTACTGTGTACATTATCTAAAGACTTTGCTTAGACTACTTGATTTAATCAAATTAAGAAATTATTTTAAAATTGAAAAATCAGTAGGATTGTTTTTCTTTTCCAGTCTATAAACAAAGAGGAAGAAAAAGTGAAGATCAAGTTAACTATAGAGACTAAACTTTTAAGCTTCTCATGTTTTCCTGGAGGAAGCTATTATATTTAAACAAAAAGTATAACTACATTTTTCACAAAAACAAGTATGCTGGTTTAACATGTACCAGCTACATAGTTGTATATAACCAGAAAAAGCCGAGAATTCCCAGTTTACTGAGGAGTGAGCATATCTAGAGCAATTAAATGTAGGTGAGAACAAGCTTGAAAAGGGCTTGGGAATGGAAAAAGTCCTCTCATATTCTTAGAAGCATGGTATAAAATGGTTGTCAAGTGTTTCTGCATGTTAGCTTTGACATGAACACCACTATAAATGTCAACATCATCCTCCCCATGCCAAATCTTTTCTCTGGAGTAAACCAGTCTTACCAGTTTCCTGTTTCCTTTCATAGATATATTATACATATCCAAACATTACACAAAGGGTAGTACTGTATGTTGCAATGGACCTTGCCTTTTTCATACATACCTTGGATATAATTTCAACTATATCTGCTTCATTTTTAAGGGCTATATAGCATTCCACTGAATAACTACTCATGTAACTAGTACTGTATTGAAAGATACTTAGGTTGTATCTAATCTTTCATCACCGTGATCAACATTTCAAGGAATATCTGTATATATAGATCTTTGTACACATGTGCCAGTACATCAGAGAAAATTCTTAGAATTGCTGATATACTTATGCATTATCATTTTTCCAACATTATGAATATTTTAAACAGGAAAAAATGAAATAATTTTACAGAGAACATCTGTATATTCACCATCTAGACTCTACCATTAACAATTTACTATAGTTTTTTCATCACCTATCTATTCGTGTTAATTTTTACACATTTCAGAATAAGCTGCAAATAACATTACAGAAAGTTTCCTCTCAATATTTCATGTATTATATATTTTTGTAATCATCACCAAGTTACTCTGTAAAGAAATTCTACAGTTTATTTATTTTTATTATTTTATTTTTTGGAGACAGAGTCTCACTTTGTTGCCCTTGGTAGCTGTGGCATCATACCTCATAACAACCTCAAACTCTTGGACTCAAGCAATTCTTTTGCTTCAGTCTCCCAAGTACCTGCCACAACGCCGCACTATTTTTAGATATGAGGTCTCTCTCTAGTTCAGGCTGGTCTCAAACCTGTGAGCTCAGGCAATCCACCCACCTCAGCCTCCCAGAGTGCTAAGATTACAGGTGTGAGCCACCACCCCTGGCCTGAAATTCTACAGTGTATATACAGTCAATACTGTTGCCCTATGCCCTTGCAAACACAGGCTTTAATCACAGTTGTTGATCTTTGCCCCACTTTGTAGTTTAATTTGTAGGTTTTCTTAAATTATGAGTAAGGTTGAAAGTAATTTTATATATTTATAAGCCATCTGTATTTTTTTTCCTAAAAACTGTTTGGTTACATCCTTCACAGATTTCTATTGAATTGCTTGTCTTTCTGTTTAGACACACACACATACAAACACACTCCCCTACACACATTCACATACATACACACATATATATATATTTTGCTCAGCACTAAACTTTTTTTTCTTTCTGTTATTGACATTTTAATAAATATTAAGGAAATTAGTCTTTTGCCTAACATAGGTGTTCCAACTATTTTTTCTAGTTTGGTTAAATTTTGACTTTGTTTATATTTTTCTTCTCATAAACTTTTCAAAACATTTTATTCCAAGAATATTTGTAACATTTTTAGGTGGTTTTGTGGCATCAAAATATTTGATCTGTGGGCAGATACAAGGTCTGACAATTAAGTTTGCGAACTTGCCACACTGTGCTTACACTGGAAGCACTGTACAAACAACTTGGTAAGGTTTCATAACCTTGGTATATCAGTGTCTCACAGCTGTGTTTGTGTCAACATTTGATGATGACTTGCTGAGTGGTGTTCATTGTTGTTGTTCCATGTTTTTGTGTGTCATATGGAAAATGCTGGAGCTTGAATGGAAGGAGTGAGCAAACACTAAATTTCTTTTTTTTTTTTTCATGATTCATTGTAAAAAGCACACTGAAAACTTGATTGAGCTAGTCTGAATGGCATAACATTTTATATACAATAAAATGAAGTTAGCAGTTCAGGTAAGATATGATGTGTCTAATTAATAAAAGTTACTCTCACAACATACACAGCAGTTATACTTTGAAATCTAACCCACTCACCTGGGTATAGACCTATCAGTTAGGTTAGGAAAATGGACCTCCACAGTAAATCAGAGGTTAATAGCAGTTTATGGTTTCTTGCAATGCAAGGCACTGTTTTTGAGCTGATCATATAAAACTTGCAGGTAAAAGTTTGCTTCATAATGCTATAATAGTATCCTAGGGATACTATTCTCTGAGTCATTCTAATTTTGGTTTATATGCAGCTGAATTAAACATTGCCTGAGAATAACAAGTCATGAGGCAAAGAGCAAGAGATCAGAATAGGGCTTACTCAAGGAAAAAGTAACCAGCAGCTTTTCCCAGGACTCATTTTCAGTATAAGCTGCTCCTCTCACACATCTGCCAGAGAAGTTTTAAAATGTTCACTGTACTCATTAGTACATTTCAGTGATTTGACATTTCAAAGATATGAAAGAGAAGGCAAGGAAGGCTGTCTCTCTTATTCCTTCTCCCAGCCACCCCTTTCTTAAGGCAACTAAGATTACCAATGTTTCATTTTTTTGTGGTGACACTGTATTGATGTCTAACAATCAATATTATGTAAAATTTCTAATATACATAAAAGTAGAGAGAATATTAAAATGAACAACAGTCATCAATTTATGATTATCTTTCATCCCACGGCCAGATTATGATTAAGCAAATCCTAGACATCATATTTTATTCATAAATATTATTGGCTAAGCACTTGTAGCTTAGCAGCTAGAGTGCAAGCCACATACACCAGAGTTGGCAGATTCAAACCCAGTCCAGGTTTGCCAAACAACAACAACTACAATCAAAAAATAGCTGGGCACTGTGATGGGCACCTGTAATCCCAGCTATTTGTGAGGCTGAGGCAACAGAATCGGTTAAGCCTAAAAGCTTGAGGTTGCTGTGAGCTATGACACCATGGCATCTATTGAGGGTAACAAAGTGAAGACTCTGTCTCAAATAATAAGAATAATAATAATAATAACATAAATATTATCATAAACCATCAAAAAAAAGGATTATTTTTTAAAAAACCAACTGCAATACCAATATCATAACCTCCCAGGTTCATAATAATTTCTATTATAAAATGAGTAAATGCCTACGTTTTTTGATTATCTCATCATTTTTCTTTTCTTACAGTTTTCTTAAATCAGGATCCAAACAGGATCTACAAATTGCATTTTATTAATATGTATCTTAAATGTCTTTTAATATATCAAGTTCATATGTTTTCTTTTTTTCCTTGCAATGTATTTGTTGAAGAACTTTTTCATCCTACAGAATCTGGATTTAGCTGATGGCATCTTTCCAAGGAATTTAAAAAAAATTTCAAACTCAAAACAATTAATTACCTGTCTTTTTCACTTCTGGAATTAATTACTCAATATTTTTCTTCTCACTTAGATAAAACTTTAATTAGTATCAATGAAAGGTAAAAGAGAATTCACCATTTAACATAAGCCAAAAATATTGGAGTTATCACTTAGAGTTACCATTCTTTCCCTCTTTTCTTCCTCCCTTCCTTTTATACCTTGTAACATTCCATGCCAAATATAGTCAGCCTTCCTTTCAAAATATATGCAGATTCCAAATATTTATCACCACCACCTCAACTACCACCCTGACCTCAGCCACCAACATCTCTCACCCAGACTATAGCAATAGCTTCTTACCCCTTCTCCCTTCTTCCCTCTTTCCCTCCTTTAAAACCAAAGTGATCCTAAAACAAACTGGGTCAGATCATATCAGCCTTCTTTCTCTGAACCTTCTGATGGCTTCCTACTTTATTTAGAGAAAAGCTGAAATCCTTACCTTCTGTCCCTATATCTCTTTGATCTTATCCATAAACCACTCTCACTTTCTCTCATTCCCCACCTGTCCTCCTTGTCTTCCTTAAACATACAAGCCTTTTTCTCATCCTCTGCCTGAAGCCCTCCTCCACCAACTATCTGCATGGCTTGCACTTGTCCCCTTCTATTAGTTTAAATAACACTTCTGGGTCTAAATTTCTTGTTAAACTTGACAAGAGTGGAAGTGAAATCAGGGACATGTTAGTACAAGTTTATGGGGCTAACACCATGAAGAAAATGAGAGTATACACGAGGATTAAACGCTTTTCTAAAAGCATGAAAAAGCATCACCAATGAATAGAGGTCAGGAAGGTCAGTAATAAGCAGAAGTGACAAAACATAGCAAAAATCTATCACATTGTGCATCAGAATTGTTGGCTGACTGTGATAATCACGGCAGACCAAGTAAACATCAATAGAAAAACAGGAAAATCTTAACTGAAAATTTTGGCATGATAAAGGTATGTGCAAAAATGGTCATGAAGGAGCTCACCAATGAACTAAAGAAAAGGAGAATCAAAGGTTGCCAAGACCTCTTGGAGAGATAAGACAGTGTTTGGGCTTTGTTATCACTGGTGATTCAACATGGTTGTAGCAATATGACCCTGAAACAAAGTGTCAAGATACACAATGAAAGTCAGCTAATTCACCACCAGTAAAGTTCTGTCAGTCTAAATCAAGAGGTAAAACAATGTTGCTAAACTCCAGTGGTATCAGAGGAATTATTCATTATGAATTTATACTAACCAGACAGTTAACAAACTTTACTATTTGTAAGGCTGCATGAAAAATACAAAAACAACCTGAATTTTTCACCAACTCATGGCTCTTGCATCATAACAATGCACCAGTTCCCATAGCACTGTCCATAAGAGAGATTTAGCTAGTAAACAAATAACTGTATTGGAACAGCCTCCCTACTCACCTGATCTGACCCCCAGTGACTCTTTTCTTTACCCAAAGATAAAGTAAATATTGAAAGGAAGACGTGTTGATGACATTCATGACATCAAGGGTAAAACTATATATTATGACAGCTCTGATGGTCACTCCAGAAAGAGTTCCAAAATTGCTTTGAAGGGTAGATAGGGATGGATATTGGTGGATATAGCTTCCCAAGTGGAGTACTTTGAAGATGACTGTAGTGATATTCAGCAATGGGGTATGTAGCACTTTTTATAGGATGAGCTTATGAACTTAATTGTCAAACTTCATATGTTACTAATTCCCTTTAGTTGTGACAGGTCAACCCAGATCTATTTTGCTTCTTAAGTCAGATTGAGTAATTTGTATTTTTCTAAAAATTTCTCCATTTCATCAAAATTATCTAATCTATTGATAATCAGTTGTGTATAGTATTCTTTTTTTCTTTTTTTTTTTTTTTTTTTTTTTTTTTTTTTTTTTTTTTTTTTTAGTGTGTGACTGGGGGTTGG
>CAUYPK010104228.1:0-49096 GCA_963574355.1 Loris lydekkerianus | reverse complement strand
CATAGTTCTCTTTGTAGAGATCTTTCACGTTCTTTGTTAGGTATACTCCCAAATATTTCATCTTCTTTGGCACTACTGTGAAAGGAATAGAGTCCTTGACTGTTTGCTCGGCTTGGTTGTTGTTGGTATATATAAAGGCTAGGCTTATTTTCAGTAACTCAGCCTTAACATTCTTTTTCATCTTCAGATGTCCATATCTCTCAATTCTAAATCAGTGGTTCTTATAGACCTTTTGAGGGACAGAGAATTCTTTTTGAGGATCTGATGAAAGCCATGATCCTCTCCCCAGAAAAAAACACATACACATAGAATGTCATGATATAATACAGTTCCTGGGGACCTTGGGACATTCTGAAAAAGTATGGTGATCAGAAAGGAATTCCCAACTGCCTTACTGTAGTGTCAGCAGAAAAGCACACTTTGTACAGCCTCTCAGCTGCTCTCTCCTCTGTGCAGCCAACACAATTAGGCCCTATCGCATAGTTCCATCATCTCACAAACTGTGCAGCATTAACTGAGGTTGAAGAAATGGAGAGAGATGACACATTTGCACACGTTACGCAGTTCTCCCAAGTGTCCCTGCAGCAGCAGGTACTTGTAAACCAGCTAGTGGAGATGCATTCATCAGCCACAGCCTCCCAATGTCAAAACAGGGCCCAAAGTTCAGCAAATGGGAATAATGAGATATTTTATAAGGAAATAAAAGTTGACCTTTTAATTTTATGAAAATGTCCTGTTCTGCTTTAAATCTGAAATGCATTTATGTACTTGGCATGTGTGAAGTTACAAAAAAAAAAAAAAAAATGTATATTTATGTGCATGAAAGCCAAAGGAAAGACTAATTAATAACAGTCTACTTATAAAAAAGGAGGTCCCCCTCTTTTGTTCAATAAAACTGATTCCATACATTGAGCCATGTAATATTGCTTTTCTTGGCTGCCAGTATGTAGGTGCTGAACTCATACTAAATAATTTTTTAAATTCAAAACAGGAAAAATCTAAAATTATGCAGAGAAAATACATCACATGATAAAGTCTGTGAATCGTGACAGTCACCAAGCCTGGTTCTACGTCAGCTTTACCAAATATTAGTAGCATTTCCAACAGTAAAAATTTAGGTTTTGTTACTCAGGTTCTTTAGTGAGCAAGTCAAGGCATCTAACTTGCTAAAGCTGAAACATACATTGTTGTAATGTGAGTAACACAGTTCCCATTCTGCTGTGAAAAATTTTCTGTATTTAAAAGTTTAAAACACAAACACACACATACACACAAACTATGTAAGAATTTTCTTCCCAAAAAGGTACAAGGCATTTTTACATAACAACTTGGTGTGTTATCATGTACAAAGTTGTCTTAAAGTACTGTTGGTATGCTATACTTAAAATACTTAAGGCTATGTTTCTATAAACATTTATGCAGACTTCTCAGAAATAAAAGAGAATTCTACTAAGGATTAAAGTCATTGCCATGGTTTATAAACTACTTCAACTAAAAATTCTAAACTTTGAATTCTTTAAAGTTATTTTTCAATGGGAGAAGTCATTCTTTCCAGAGATAAAAGGCATCCTGTGTTATCTCTTATCTTAATTTAAGATTCCAGGTGTACCATCTCTGGGAACATTTTTACTGTATTAAAAATAAAATTTGTGATCTTTGAAAAAATAATCTATCCTGATGCAGTTGAAGGACTTCAATTACCCACTGTCAACTTATGCATAATTTATTACTATAAATCAACTACAAAAAGGTACACTTCACCCCAAAAGAAGAATGAAGGGACAAAACTCAAATATAATCTTCTATAGATAAAATTAAATCATGTTATGTATAACTTTTAGTTAGACCTTTTATTTATGAATCTAGCACATTTCCCTACATAGGCTAAATTTCCTTAAAGCTTTTCTGGACAAATTCCCTGCATTCAACAGAATAAGTTCCAATGTTTAGTCAGAAAAGAGACTCTAGAGCAGGCGTCCTCAAACTTTTTCAACAGGGGGCCAATTCACTGTCCCTCAGATCATTGGAGGGCCGGACTATAGTTTAAAAAAAAAACAAACTATGAACAAATTTCTATGCACACTGCACATACCTTATTTTGAAGTAAAAAACAAAATGGGAACAAATCACACCGCTTCATGTGGCCCACGGGCCGCAGTTTGAGGACGCCTGCTCTAGAGCATTAAGATAATCATACAATTTCAACTTCTAAGTATATATAGTTTTAAAATTAATAATATAGTGTGCTTCTTTACTTAGAAGGAAATTTAAATTGCAAAGAATCTGACTTTCCAAAATTCCTGAACCCAAAAGCCATTAAAAAGTATCCCATGAGCCAAATAGCTTCCCTAAATATTTATCATAGTACAACATTTCTACAATAGGAAAGTTTCTGGCCATTGTGCAATTTTAAATTCATGTCCATTTTCACTCTACTGTGTTTTTTTTTTTTTTTTTTTTTTGCATAAAAGCAAAGCATGTTTATTCTAGTACAAATCATAAAAGAGACTGGAAAGAAAGTTCAAAGTAACCTCAAGCATGGTGACTTCATGTTCAAAAGATCTCTCTCATGTCCATAACTTTTAAATCTGGGCTTCTATCTGACTCACACACCTCAGACTGGAAGTCCAGCCCCATCAGCTCTTCCAACTGATTGGTGAGGAATGTGCACACTCCATTGTCTTAAGCACAAACTGAATGGCATGCCCTTTAAACTGGGCAGTTTGTCTAAATATGGACAAACTTCATGAGAAACTGAAACAGGCAGAGAGGAAAAAAAATATTAGCCCCAATTGCTCGGTATGAATTAAGACAAAAATCATGCGATCTCCAGAAGAATTCTTCAGGAGTCTTTGTGATTAGTAAAAATTCCCAAGCACAGGGTTTTCAGATTCCATGGGCATCGATGTATTTAAGAGTTTAAAACACAAACACACACATACACACAAACTATGTAAGAATTTTCTTCCCAAAAGGTACAAGGCTTTCCTCCAAGCATGGATGGTAAGGAAGGAGCAATCGTATCTTTTATGACAATGGGTTTCTTTAATCAAACTCAGGGTTTATCCTTAAGGTTTATGTTTACACCATACAGAGCCAGAAGAAGCTACCCCATGAATAGGGTGAAAATAGCCATTGGAGTTGTCTATTTATAACCTCACTCTGATGTAAAAGTTCCCATGAGGGCCAGGCCTGGTGGTTCTCACTTGTAATCTTAGCACTCTGGGAGGCTGAGATGGAGACCCGCCTGTATAAGAGTTTGAAAACCCCATTTCTACTAACAATATTAAAAACTAGCTGGGCACAGCAGCGGGTACCTATAGTCCCTATTATTCAGAGACTGAGGCAAGAGGACTGCTCAAGCTCAAGAGTTTGAGATTGCTGTGAGCTGTGATGCCAGTGCACTCTACTCAGGGCAACAGAGTGAGATACTGTCAAGAAAGGAAAGGAAAGAAAAGAAAGAAGGAAAGGAAAGGAAAGGAAAGGAAGGAAGGGAAAGGAAGGAAGAGAGGAAGGGAAGGAGGGAAGGGGAAAGAAAGAAAAGAAAAGAAAAGAAAAGATCTCATGAGAAGATCATTCAGACCTGGGTTGTACAGGGACAGCTGGTACTCAGGCAACACCTAGTCGTAGGACTGTGTGGATGCACCAAGGCCTTGGCCTAGTCACTATTCCCTTTCACTAGATAAGGACAGGAGACAAAGTCTAGACCAACATTGAGTTTCCCAGAGAAATAAAACTCATTTTAATGTCAAGCCTGTTAAACTAAATTATGGTCCATTTGAAGGAAGACAGTTGAGATGACTAAAAATAACTGGTTATTAAGTTTTGAAGAATGTAAGTGGCTATGTAGTTTTACAACATAATCCCTTAGGAAATTAAAATGAAAATACATTCATTGCTTTTTGCTTTAGAAAGTGTGTTTTGCTAGAATGTGTTGGACTTTGGATTCCTCTAGCATCTTCTGAAGTATGAGTACTGAGTTTTCTGTTTATTCAAGTTTCCAGAATTGCTACTTATTACTCTGCTACTGCGTGTTTTCATTGCAGAGAAGTGTGATTGTTAATTTGTTATTGCGAGTTTCTTAAGGAGTCAAAACACCCAGAGAAAAGCATGAACTACACGCAGCAGTGAAGGTTAGACAATGTCTCAACAACATGGAAATGATTCACTGCTGAAGACATGAAGGATTAAGAGACAGTCTCCCATTTAATTCACAGTAAACTGGTACAGATGAAACAAACAAACAAAAAGCTCAAACCAGTTTTGGGATCAGAAACCCAATTCAGAAAAATGTCATCTTGGTTGAAATACCGTGTGAAAATAGTTTTGAACTCTCTCTCTCTTTCTCTAATCTGCAAAGTCAATAATCACTTGTGCTCAACATGCGTATTTTTGCCCACTTGCAACTTCCCTCCCACATTCTCGCCTCCAACAATATGTACGCCCAGATAAGGGAGAGAATCATCTTTATACAAGTTGACTACATTTATTCCAACACCTTCCTGCACTATTTTCAAAGAAGAAGGGGAAAATGCATGTAAGGAAAGCCTCAGCATTTCTTAGAGAAAAGAATAAGTAAAGACCTTAATCATGTCATATGGCAAGTACACCAGGAACAAATGCACAAGGGCAGGAATGATTGGTAAATATTTGCTTAAATAAAGGCAGCTGATATTTCTTTGCCCTCTTTCCCCCAGCCCTCCACATCTCCCACCCCCCAACACCTACAAGCATTTTCTTTCTGGTTACAATATGAAACTGGATCACCACATGAAGACGAAATTCTAGGAAGGAGTTTCTTACACTCTGTGAACTAGAAAAAGAGGAGATTACCAGTTCTTCCCCTACTATTGAGTGATCTTAATGTAGTATCTTAGTACCACTGCTAAACTAAAACACTAAGGTAGAATTCTCTTTAAGCATGATACTAATTATCATTTTTAAATGCAAATTACCAAGACCTTTGGCACCAGGTAATATACGACAAAGGATAATTTCCGAACAGGGACCAGTTCTATTTCATGTGGATCTTTCAAGAATTCAAGCCAGGTGGCACCTGTGGCTCAAATGCTGGTCCCATATGCTGGAAGTGGTGGGTTCAAACCCAGCCCCAGCTAAAAACTGCCAAAAAAAAAAAAAAAGAATTCAAGCCATGTGGAATGTAATTAGATACCGAACCCGCATGACAAATATATTATAATAACTGTTTTTTCCAGAATGTAGGTACAGTTTGAAAAACATAGTGACATTACCAAAAAAGTCTTCTCCATGACGAAGTCACTACTCTGATGTTCTATGCATAAAGATGGTGACAAGCAAAAGTAGCCAACTCCGATCTTTTTCTCTTTCCACCTCAAGTAAATTATGTTAATTAAGTAAATCGAGACCAACGTATTCAAAATCTTTCATAATGGTTTAGAATTTTCACATATCAGTAAAACTATAAAGCAATAGGTGCAAAAATATGATAAAAGAGCAATTAATTGGGGTCCAGATCCAGTTAGTAGAGAAAAGAAATCAATGATATACATAAATAATTCCAAAGTGAGATTTGGTGCCGAAAACCTCAACCACAATCTTATCAATTCTTTCTACATACAAAATATGTATATATTCAGTAAATAGGATTCAGATAAGACATCTGTTATAAATAAGAACACAAGTCCAAATTACAAAGAAGAAACAGTTTCAAAACTCTCAAGTACATATAAAAAATTTCAAAATGATCAATAAATTATTTGATGAATGAAGTATCAGGGCTTATATAATTATATAACATAATTATGTATTACATATATATATATATATATATATATATATATATATATATATACACCTGTATTATAATATTGCAAACAGGGATTTCCAAAGTGCTTAAAAACATATTTCCTTTCTTCTTTATTCTTCACATCTATTCATCTATGACACAATTCATACTATTTTTTAGCGCACAAAATCTTTTTTCAGACAAATTATAATATAAATATTAACTCAATAGGAACGCAAGTTCAGACTATAAAAGTATAAATGAACAAAATTCCTGTCCACTGAAAGTGAAAATTTGTCACAAAGACTATGTCCTCTATTCACCAACAGCAATGCTACTCAATGCACAAAAATAATTTAAGCCATAACTGAGCAACTTGAAATGGTAGGTTCATTCGTTCAACACATATTTACTTGCCATCTACTACTTTAAAATGATGAAGCTGCAAGAGTAAACACAGAGGTCATTTAGTCTAGAGTAGACCCTCCTTGTGTGGCAAAGGAGGGTCTGTAATGCTCAGCCTCTGCGGATTACAAAGGGCAAACGCCTTGAGCATGCTGAGTCTATCAGGGAGAGAAGAGGTAGGAGAAGAGCAGGCCCCTTCCCTCACTGCTCCCTGCTCTTTCTACCACATCACCCCGGAGGCTGAGAAGAGGCAAAGAGCCCAGGAGACATCTAAGCAAAATGAAGCAATGAATGACAGGACACACAAATGGCACAAATAAATTAGATAACTCCAAAGGAAGAAGATAACACAAGAGTAGTGGGTAAAGCCAGAACAGCATTTACCAGGTCCCCCGTGCTGATCTAGGAGTCGTAAATCTATAGATTTGCTCAGTTCTTGCACTGATCATAATTCCCACTCTTCAGATGAAGAAACTGAAGCACAGGGAGGTTTGGTGACTTGGTAAGTGGTATCGCTAGTATTTAAAACATGGGAGGTATCGAAATTCAGGTATACCCAACCACATGTGAACGCACAGGCACACCCTCCAACAAGTTTGGATCACAGCTGCAGAAGAAATCAGCACCTCCTTCCCCATCACCCAGCTGTTATTCCTTCTAGTTCTCCCAACAATCCAGCACTAGTTGCTAAGGGTTCTTAAGATGCTGTCACACTTCCAGGGCCTACTAGAACCGATCCAAATGGGAGGTTCTTTAGGTCCCTCAGCAACCCAACCCACAGACATCTGAGAAACCCTGAGACAAACCCTTGTACGGAATGATGACTGCCCGGCTACTAAGAACCTTATTTTATAAAAACATCCTCCCTTGCTATATGAAGTATCTGATCACATAGATTGTTATGGGTAAAAACAGGATTAAAAATTGTGACCTCTGTCTTTTCCCTCCTTCACCCTATTCTCCCAAGGTGTATATTTATATGTTTTGAAAAGCAGCCAAAGGCAAACTTCAAAAGGAGCCTTCCTGTGGGGTTAGCAGTAATTGAATAACGGCTGGGCTGAGAGAGCAAAGAGAAAGTGAGTCATGGATATTGTGTTAAATATATAAGCTTTCACTGGCTTTTGTTGAAATGTTTTCTCATCTAAACTTGGAGCCACTGGCTTTGTATTTACTCACCCTGAAAGTGCATCTGGGACTCCAGAGTCAAGCTCTGAATAACATTAAAACCTGTATTCTTCCGTTCAGATTTTAAGCATTGCCCCTTGGAGTACCTAAACCCTTTTTACAACCACGCAACTTAAGTGAGGCAATAACTGAAATGGTTTAACAAGGGAGATGTGGTTTAGCACCATGATGCAATCCAGCTACTTCACCCTGGTGGTTGTCTCCGACTTGGGGGACTTATCAACCATTGGTTTACTGAGATCTTTGGGTGCTACAAACTAAAAGGTCTCTTCTTTAATTATCAATCCCAATGGTTATATTTCATTTTCTCCTATGGATTCCAGTCCATCCATGTGAACTTTGACACACTAGAAAGAGATAAGCCCCTTTTGAACATTGGCCCTTAAGGACCAAGCACTTAGTGATATGTTTGGCACACAGTCAGGGCTCAATAAATGTTGATAACCTTTCTTCCTTTCTCCTCAAATGAATGAAAAACCTCTTAGACCATCTCACAGGTAACAACAGACTAAAAAGAAGAAAATACTTAAATAAATAACAACTTGGAATTTCCTTTACAAAATAAAATTACATCATTTCTGCATGTTAAATAGAACGTGTTACTGCTGGATTATAATTTAAGTTCTAAGACTATAAATAAAAATACCTATATATGTTAAATTTTTAGAAAAAGACGTTAAATATAAAGCTTTTCTGGGGTTAATACAACTATATTATATACATATATATATAATTAATATAATATAAATGTAAAGTGATATTTATATGTATTTTAATTCTATTAAATATAGAAAGAGTATTACAAGAAAATGCCCTGTGCTCCTCAGGAACCATGTGGTCCACGACTTTTTATGACTAGCACCCTGCATGAGAACTGGGTTCATACCCACTGCTCTTGCCTAATAAAATTTTCTTTAAAATTCTTCTTTTGTCGTGAACTTCAGTTACTGCCTTCCCCCTGGTTATACACAACTACACATATCCTTCAAAAGCTAACTGAAGCATAGAGAAGCTAAACATGATTTACTCAAGGTCAAATCTCCAATCAGTGGAAAAGCCTTAAATATAGCCTTGCCTCTGCTGAGTGTTCCGGGTGCTGAGCTACACTGCAGGGTAAAGTTTTGACTTTTGGTTGTTGTTTTCAAAATTCCCTTGGGTGTTTCAAAGCAGCTCATGTTGACAAGATAGAAAGAAGATGCTTTTAACAAATTTCATCAATATTGCACAATTTTACATTCCTGGATCTATCACATGTACCTATTAGTTTTTAACATATGCCTCTAAAGATACTGGATAACTGACTCAAATACCTACAAATAGAGGAAGGTCTAGGAGCCTAAAATATACCCCCTTTTTCCCATTAAGTACAACTGAATCACAATGCATTGTAAGCAGTTTGTGCAAAAAAGAAGTGCTCTGAGTTTAAGCTCCACACTAAACTGCACTAGACCCCATTCTAAGATAAGACCCGTATTCACAGAGCCAGGGAAGGGTGAAAAGAAAATTCTGGGAGCACACGATGCAATCAGAGGAAAAAAACATCATAAGCAGTGAGCTCACCGAGAAATGAGGGCACCAGAGTTGTCAGGAAAAAAAAATGTTCACAAGCATGTGCAGATTAAACAGATAACAAGGGATTTTTTTTTTCTTTTTTATAAAAAGGGAGGTCATTCCTCTTGCTTTCAGGACCTTGAAAAATAAACCAGAGCTGCCAAGGGCTGCGTGGCTTTGACTTCAGCAGAAGTAACCTAATCCCTAGGAGCTGTTTATATTTTGCTTTCTGCTGCCACACTTGGAGTCTACTTGATCAAACAAACGGGCATTTTCTTTTGGGTGTCTCTGTATCATGAAAAAGCTCATCTGCCATTTACTTTTTATCTAATCATGTTGACTGTTTTTTTTCTCTGCCTCTTTCTCCTGTCTGCCCCCACCCCTCCTACACGGGCATTCTCTGTGGTCAAAGTATCTGTTTCAGTATTAGTGTTCAATACAGCAAATGTCAAGTAAACACTCTACACATTTCCTGTGCTATTTAAAGCATCCTAAGCAATTATTTGCTCTAAAGTATTAAACTGTAAATTTTCTTAGCTGGTGCCAATTCCTATAGTAATAGCTGTCACGGAACAGTACTTAAAATACTCAAATGCAGTTTTTCAATCAGTGACGGTTTTATGGTACATTTGCCAAGATTTTTCTAGGTTCCACATTCAGCATGTTTTTGAGACAACGGACAAACTGTAACAAGTGTCATACCTAGCTCTTTTCTTATATGTGACACTTAGCAGGCACATTATCTTTCCACGTAAGTTTTTCTCTTAAGCAACAAGAAAAGAGATAAAAGATAGACACATACACTCATGCGTCAACCTCACTGTCATACCACTTGTTGTCACAGGGCAAATCATAACCACTGAAAATATCACTCCATTTCGTAAAGCTCCAGATCATACTACTTGGTTCATACAAGGGTCCCCCAACACTAGTTCTTATAATGGGTGCATTCTATATTTATACATACAAACACATGCAGCACTAGAAAAATACTGAGCCTCCAATGCATGCCTATGTAAACATGTATGTGCAAATGACTACATGTAATTGTACACATATCCCATTGTAAGCACTTGTATGTTGAGCTAGATGTGGCTCTTTTTAATCTTTTTAGCTTCATTACTTGTTTTTATAATTTCATGGAATTAAAAGTAACACATTTTAAAATCTTACACAGCTAAAATTATAGTAAATTGCTGTCTCCTCCTAAGAAATTATATGGGGCTTGGAAAAACTTCCATGCAACAGAATATAATTTGTGACCCAAAACCTCTTCACTTGTTAAAAAGTAGAGTGAATTATTAGAATACATTTTCCAACAGATGAAAGAATTCTATTACTCCTGTCAGGCCAGAACCCACTCTCATTTTTACACACACCCTACCAGGTATTAGTACTTGCTGAAAGATCAACTTAAAGCAGTAAGGAACAACAGGCTTATGTTATCTTAACGTGTTCCACTCAATGGTTTTGATGGTGTTATTAAGTGCCTTCTTATTAGTGACCAGAAAATGTATCTCTATTTTAGGAGTCATATTATTAACAACCACATGTCCACAGAGTTAATATTTGAGAATGATACCAGACAAGTTTGTAAGAGAGCTGTTGGCATGGTCATATGAAATCACCCCGTAGGTGGTCTCTGCTACAACCCACTAAAGCATGTCTTTCTTGGAAGGGGATTTCTCATTTGAGTCAAGCAAAAACCTGCCCCCTCACTAAGAATTCCCAATGCTAGTGACAGCCCAGGCTTGAGCATCACAGCAAATAACAACCCCCCTCCTTAATCTTGAAAAGCAGGTCTGACACAGTCTTCCTTTGTGCTCTCAGATACGGTAAGAGGGAAAAAAAAGAAGGAAGGAAGATGACAGAACAAAGAGAAAAGAGAGGGAAAGAAATAGAACACAAAATAATGGCCAGGGTACATTTACGTGTATAATTTTTTTGTTAAAAATCTGTATTTTTTAATTTCGGATTAATATGAAGGTTAGGTTACACTGTTTGCACTTGTAGGGTAAAGTCTGCATTGTAGTTGAGTCCTTCATCCAGGAAGTGTGCCAAGTTAAAAATATTTTAAGGCATCATTTTTCTAATCTGGTTACTCCTGAGGCAGGAAGAAAGGTGACAAGATCAGGGAGGGCCACCCAGAGGACATCAAATTTGTGGTGATTTTTATTCTTTATAATTGACATTTATTTTATAACTATGCTTTCATATATACTTAATATTTAGTAAAAACTATTTTTGAAAACAATTTTGTAAAACAATGGCTTGGGTGGACCAAAATAAAATACTGAACTGAGGGCACAGGGTCGGCAGTTAGAATGGCAGGAGCCGCGTCCCAGCCCCCCTTTCTAGCACTGCAACCTTGGGCAAGCTACTAACCCAGTTACCTTATCTGTAGACTGGAGATAATAACAACCTATGCAGGTTGACCGTGGGGATTAAGTGATTAGTATAGTGACTGACACATCCTAAATCCTCAATATGCCAACCAGCCATTATTATTATTAAAAGAAAGGGCTCTCTTCCCTGTGAGCTTTCTTCAGCAGATACACACAATTCTTTGTGTTTTTGTTCACAAATCTGGTAAATAAATATTTACCTACAGAACTTCATTGAGTGAAATTATCAGGAACCAAATCCTGCTTTTTCACGTGAAACTCTATATGGCAATACCTGGAAGATGCCAGGATGAATGGGAGAAACAAATCTAATGGTTCCGTAAGTCTGAAGAACTGGAATATCTAGGCACCCTTAAACTTAGTGATTTAACTGTCTTATACGTGAGAAGACCAGAGATTTACCTTTCAAAACTGACTATAAGCAAAATCCAGAGTTAAAGCCTAAAGACATGTAACTTCATGTGAATTCAGAATTCACAAAGTAAGTCATCATAGCTTACAGTGACACAGAATAATCATTAGCAGAATTTACTTATCTCTTTGTAATAGCTGTCCCTCAGATGATTTAGCAAAGGAAATCAAAGAGTAGTCAAAGATTAATTGGTTTGAAACCAGGAGACACAACTTATTCAACTTCATTATTCTCTCCCAGCACACCATGCACATAGTGGGTTTGCAAGAAATCAGTAGAATTAAGTTGAATATATTAATAAAATGAGGTGGTTAGACAAAATGATGTTGAAGGACTCTCCTAATTTTAGATTTTATGAATGGCAAACTGCCTGAGTAATCAAACTATCAACAATTACAGCTGATATTCACAGCTGAACTCAAGAGTTCACCATTACATTAATAATGAAATTTGTTCAAGCTAATCCCCTTTCCTTAATTTTGATTAATGTGAATATGGTCAACCTATAGTTCTTGACTCCGGTATTTAACTCTATTATCATGGTATTATGAATATGCCTACCTGCTGAGTTTTTAGAAACACAGCAAACTGACAACTCTGAGAAATATATATTTTTCAGAGCCAGAAGAAGGAAATTAAGATATTTCCTTTGCTTTGCCTTTTAATAATTTCTAATCTCCCTTCAGTGTATTTATTGGGCATTGGGGTTACTTAATACAACGGCTCTCCTGGGAGAAAGAATCTAACCTTAAAATAAAGAGTTTTTCAGAGGTAAAAAGAGGTCCTTACAACAAAAAATGCCAGAGGGGAATAATCTTTATATTATATAACAACTGATATCCTAATAAATGAAAAATACATTTTTAAAATCATAAATGTATCAGAACTGGCCAAAACTGGATATATTTTTGAGAAACTGATTACTGATAAGAACAAAGGAAATCCAAGTTGAAGGATTAAGATCCTCTCTAAAACGCTGCCCCATGTGTCTGTACTTCTGTCACACAGTGTTCACGAATTTGATGTATGTTCCAGCCATAAATCTCCTTTCCAGAGAGCAGACATTCTAACCCGCCACATTCCAAACTGAAACAAATTCAGCAGCATTTCATGTATGTGAAACTAGCTTCTAAAAGCCATTAATAAAGGTTATTTGTAAATGGAAAATCAAAAAAAAGGAAAGATTTCAAAGTCAACATACAATGGTCTTTAATGTTCCGTGGCACGTGTTAAGAGACAAACTTTCAGTTAGAAAGTAAAGCAGCAGCAAAACCATTGCTCCTTCCCAGAAACTGGCAAATAAAGAATGTATGCACAAAACACCTGGATTTGCTTTCCTGTTTCCTTGCCAATGACTTTTTTTTATAAGATTAGCTAACAGTCAAACCTTCAGAGCCATGAATTAGCACAGACACACAGACACACTCTCACACAAAAGAGAGCAAAGCTGATGCTATTTAAATATCATGAAATATTTTCCTAACCATGCACAGATGGAAGTACAGACGTTTCTGCCAAGCGCCTGGTTCAGAAACTTTGCTCTATTTTTAATTATTTGGTTCAGAGGACTCATTTGTGATTAACTTCTGTGTTGGATGGCAAAGTAAGTAAAGTTCCTGACCCACAGCAAAGAACACAGAGAGACGCTTAATTATTTTTAAACAGCTAGTGTAATATTGTAAACCACGTGTAGGGACAACTAATTTGTCAAAACCTGGTTGATGATTGCTGCAGTTTGACGCTGTAGTAGTCCATTAGCAGAACAGAAAAACCAAGAAGTCTTTCGTAGGTGACACCAAAGTGAATTTCTTAATGACAAATAGATTTTCATCTTTGAGAAGTCACAATAGAACGAGAAATAGAAAGGAGGAAATTAATAATCTTGTAAAGACTAATCTTATTTTTGCAAGAAGTTTCAGTTTTGACGAGAGCAGTGAATGGAATGCCAACAGCTTTAAGCACAGGAAACGGACTCGGATGCAAGGAGAAGCTGGTCAGGAAACTCAAACCATAGTACTCAAAATCACACCCTAGAGTTTCAGCTGAGCAAAATAAAATCCCAGAAGAGACGCAGAGAGAGAAACAATGGTTCAGCAACAAGACAGAAAAGATGGCCAAGGTATGAAGAATGAACAGGTTGGAACTGTTACAATTTTAAGGGCTGTGTATTTGGAAAAAAAAAAAAAAAAATAGGTTCCAAGTAAGAAAACAATAAACCCAAGTGGCAGATTAGTATAAACACAGAAAACTAAGAAAATGTAAGGCATCCGGTTAAGACTCTTGAAGGTAAAAGTGGAGCTAAAAACCTAATAGACCTTTATTCCTAGAGAAGCATTTTCTTGATCAATAACCCTAAAATTTTAAGACATTTAAGTCCTTAATGTATCTGGGAAACCTCACAGTCTACTGAACCATAGGCCACAGAGAGCCAAAATACTTCAGGAGTAATAGTTATTGCTAAAAATTACATTTGCAGTGAATCCAGGATCAATGCCAGCTGACCTGGGAATTTAAAAACAAAACATTAAGCACCTACTTTCTCCTTGAGTGTAGAAATGGAGAATAAAAGAGAATACCCTTTGCAGGGGGCCCTTGATGCTGAAGTTCAGATCTTTAAACCAGTAATACTGGTTATTAGCTTTCAGCTAGATCAGTTGACATGCCAAGACCCTTAGAAGGACACATCTATATTTGTGGGTGGCCAGTCATGGAATTTTGATAATTGGAAGCAATTCAGGGAGCCATCATGAGGAGAAGAAAAAAGGTAATGCATTCCAGAAAGTCCAAAAAAAAGCTGACTTCTATTATATACATAGATATGTATATATGTATATATATTCATAGTCCTCTTTCTCTATTATGCAAATAGGTGAAGTATGTGTATGGGTATGTATATTGGCAAGAGACTAGAATTATAAAAAAACAGATTTTTTTTTTTTTTTTTAAAAAGCACATCCATGACTGAATTATTTATAGTTGCAAATGACTTCATAATATCAACCTAGTATTGTTACTGCAGGCACTGGCTGTGGGCTGGAAGCGTTATTTCATTTAGAAACGTTTCCATTTGCTGTAACACTAGCTACTGTGATAGGAGTTGACCTGAGACTCTGTCCATAAAACAATCCTATAAGATATGTAAACATGAATTCAATTTTCCTTAAGTCAAAGAAAGCACAAATATGGTTGTCAAAACCAGAACGGCTTTTCTGTGGGCTACTCTAGTTAAATGAAAGCTATTCAACTTGAATCAATTGCTGTATCCATTCTCCAATACACAACAGATTTATATTTCAGAAGGTTTTTGACAGAGAACAAAATGTTACTGAAATCTCTCTTCCATTCCTTTTGTCCTACATAACATTCCATGGGCTGAACTCCCAACAAGGGGCATATATTTGTCAGCTTCTGTTTGCACTTGTTCTATTCTAGTTTGTCTTTGCTGCAAATTTCCCATTTTGACCCTTTCCTGACAAAACATTAATACATACTGTGGGGTTGTATTACAACTTGTAAAAAAAGGGAAAAAAAAAAAAAAAAACAGACATTTTTATTCTGTACCACCTTCAAGCACCCATAACTTTTAAAAATAAGCCCTGCTATTTAAATCAGTGATAGAAGATTTTTTTACATCTGCTTATGTAAACACTAGAAATCCAGAGAGATTCTTCTAATCCAACAATCCACACATTCCTACACAAAACCAATCACTTGAGTATTTAAAAGCTAGATCTGTGGTGAGAGACAGGCTAGAACTAGCACAAACAAGTCTGTGCAAGATGAATTTATCCTCCACTGCCTCTGCTCCAGGTCATCCCAGGACTATGCCTGTGGGCACAAGCCAAGCTGGAAAGAATGGATTGGTGCCTTTTTTTTTTTTTTTTTTTTTTGCGTATTTGTGTAAAGACTCCCCAAGAGCTCGAGAGGGAGTTGCAGCTCTGCAAATGAGAAAAGGTGTATAGCTGGGAGCTGATGAAGCAGAAAGTTCAACATCATACTGGCCATTAATGGCTAAGCCTGTGCCAGCTCAAAACCAGCCGGAAAGAGGCTTCAGGCAACGGGAGAGCTAAAACACTGGTTCACAGGGATGATGTCCAAGAGGAGGTCTCTGAAGCTGAGTGTCATCCTTTAGGGTGGCCCAGCATAAAATGGTGACACATTATGCCTCCTGGTGAGTTCATAAATACTTTTTGAACGGCAAAGACACCAAGTCCTGAGGACTTCCAACGAAGATCTTGGGGCAAGAAGAGATGTCCACCAGCATTTTCTGGTTCTGTGACCTGTTAGAGAGAAACATTCTTAGCTACTTCATCACTAAGCAAAACTCCTCGCCAGGCTGTATCTCCTGGACTCCTGGGGAAAAGCTGTAAAGAGATTGAAGGGAATATCTAAAAGAGAGATGGCCTTTGTCTCATTTGCAACACCACTAATGAGGCTACCAGATAGAAAATCTGGCTTTAGTCAAGTCTAAAAGTGAATCCGATTCTAAATATTTCTGCACCTAACAGCACGATCACCACCAAGTTATTTCTGCAAAGACAAAAAAGTATTTTTAACAGTTAGCATACATACTTCTGGCATCAAGAGATGGACAGCATTTTTTACTAAAAGATTAACCCCTAGATGTTGTAGGGCAGTAGATTCTTAATTATCAGGAAAACAACTCAGTTTTTTTGGCTCTCTTGCCCCATGGGCATAAAACTGATTCACAGGTAACTGGATGAACTTCCTCTAACCTCTTCTATAACACCCAGCAGAAAGACAGTATAAAACTACAGACAGGGAAGTGATCTGATGGTACTATCTTCCCACCTTGCACAGGAAAGGCCTTCTCAGAGAAGATGGCATTATATTTCAAGATTCCATATATGAGATCAATTTGATTTCCTGATGTTTTTAACCTTGCTGACACAGGTGCATTAAAGGAAATACAACTCAAAATGCTCAACATCAAAGGTGCAGCTGCAGCAAAAGGAAAACCACTCTCCAGCTGTCCATCAAGTTCAGGCCTAGGCACTGCAAAAACATCAAACATCTAAATTTATAATAAAGTGTTTCAAGGGGTAACTAGCAATTGCATATATTCAAGAGACTGAACTCTTGCATTTCTTTGCCTTTCCAGCTCTATCTCAAAATTGCTCTAGTGGGCCAATTCAATTAAGCAAAGTCATTATCTTTTCATTCTACAGCTTCAGAGATTTAACTGTCTGATTCCTGGTGCATCTTAGCAGTACAAGGTGATAGAGAAGACAGCTGAGCTACAAGTCAGAAAACATGTGTTATAGCACTGTCTATGTGTTATTTCCAGCCACTGGAACCTAATAAATCAGTCAGCAGCTTGGGTTCTGTTTTCTCCCCTAGAAAAATGAGGATATTCTCTACTCAAGAGTGATTATGACTATCCACAGAGACAATTTATTCAAGGCACTCTGAGTCAGTTAAGGCAGACCCATGACACACTAACCACTGCACATGGTCTGGATAACTGTGGTTTTTAAAGTTGAAGTTACTAAAATCAGAGGCTCAGGCTGCAAAGCACCATCATGAGACAAGCATAGTTCTGACTAGGCCTATAAGCGTAACAGAAAGCTGGTCTTTCATCCCAGTGAAGTCATTGAAGACCCTAGACACTTACAAATTGAAAAGTTAAAAAAAATTTTTTTTTAAGAAAATCATTTTGGGGGCAGCACCTGTAGCTCAAAGGAGTAGGGTGCCGACGCCATATATCAGAGGTGGTGGGTTCAAACCTGGCCCCAGCCAAAAAAAAAAAAAAAAGAAAGAAACAAAAACAAAAGAAAAGGAAAAAAAAAAGAAAAGAAGAAAGAAAGAAAGAAAATCATTTTTTTTGAGACTTCAGAGTGGAAGTTAAATTAAGTGCACCATTTAGAGGCAGAAACTTTGAGATTAGTAGAGTCACCAAATGTTCTCTGCACAGCAGGACAGCAAATAGCTAGTGTTTATTCATTTCTGTAGATTAATAACCCTCCTTCCAAGACTAAAAGATGATATGAACTGTGACTTCTGGAGTGGAGTCTGGAGCAGGTTTCTATAGTACTGGAAAGACCTCTTATTTCAAGGTCATGCTCAGAAATATTTTCCTTCATTTCACTGTTGTGTATTGCTCACATTCTCCTATTCTAATCTCTAGGATGATTGAAATAGATTAGCAGCTCACTGGGAGGAAAAATAAAGTGAGTAGTCTTCATCCTTTTATATCTGTTTACACAGATTGTTAAAATAGTACTGTTCATTTGGATGAGGCCGGGATGGAAAAAAAGAAAAAAACACACACACAACCTGTTCCTTCTGAAGAATAGAGAAAGGTACAAAGGGTTACTGAGGCTTAAATAGAACAGGAAAGCCAAAATAAAATACAAAAATTTGGGCTTAGAAACTATCATCCTATTTCCTTCAAACTCAACACAAAGCTAAGTTTTATGGAAGGAAATTTTTTAAACAACTAGATCATTCTTTTCTTCTGTCAACATAATAATAGATAAACTTGTCTTATAGGTCTACAAACCCTTACAAATGAGAAAACCCAAACAAAATCAAACAAAACACATCAGGCACCAAACAGGCAGCAGCTGGGCTGCTTATATACAGGCTGTCTCCCAATAAAAGCCACAACGGGAGGTCATACCTCTCCCTAGTCTGGGTTGCAGTGACCCAGGCAGCTTCAGAGGTGCTGGAAATGGAGAAGACTAATCAAAACAAAACTCAACCAGAGTCCTTTCTCCTCCCACTTGGAACCTTCCAGAGCAAAGCATGGTACAAAGGGCTCTGGAGGTCCTCCCAGGCTGGGATGCGGCACTTGGACGAAGGGCCCAGGGCCTCCGTTGCTGATGGCAGGCGTTTCCTCACCTGCCAGAACCTCTAACAGTGTCTGACATATGATCTAGTCGCTTATGGTCTTCACACCAATGACCACAAAGGGACACCCTCTTCCTGAGGGTCCTCATACACCATCACCAAGGCAACTTCTACATGAAGCCATATGCAAGATGGGGGAGTTGGATGACCACCTGGTGGGCCAACTCAAAAGGGGCACAGATATCCCCTCCAGAGAGACCCACTACCTCACTGGTCTCAGTCTTCCTGGGCAGGGTTTTTGCAGGAGGGTTTCAGGGTTCCCCTAACGCCTTCAAATGGGTTTTCTTTTCCACTTAGTACCTTCCCTGAACCTGACAGACCTCACTCAGCACTCCAGAACTGTACTCTTTCCTAGATAAAACTACCTCCTTGGGATAATTATCTCACCAGGAACTCACACCTCGGTCAGAAAGTGGGGTCCCAAAATCACTTAGAGGGAACAGATCAAGGCCAAAAAAGATGTCAGAAATGTGAACCTCAAATTCATTTGGTCATTCAACCCAATAGCTGCATTTCTAAGAATTTTCATGGAATCAAAAATTGAGTAGGATTTTTTTTCAATATGAAGAAAGGTAGTTTGAGACATTCAAAAACAAAGCCATTTTTCCTGTATTGAATTTCAATAGTAGTGTTTGGTGTGGTTGTGAGAACGGTGCTATAAAACCTAAATATTACTGAGCAAATCCAGCATGCTGTTACATATAGCTTTCATTCCAAAAAATTCATCATCGAGCCTTTCACTATCCTTTCTTTCTCCTTCGCATGGGCTTCTTACATGTCTCTATCACATTTATCACCCACTGTGTGATACACACAGCACAAAGCTAATCAAACGAACAAGTGGCCATAGATTTTTCTGCCACTGTGCTCCACTGAACCCCATGCTGGTTCCAGAACACAAATTATATAAATCATGGTCCGTATTAATAGATGGAAACCTATCTAATTTGTAATATAAAAATAAACATTGCAGGGGAAGTATCTGTATTTATTCATGATTACTACAGTATACTCATATGCTATAAGCTGAAAATATCAGGGTTCCACTATCCCTAAGTTGGGAAAAGGGTTTACAATGTGTGATGTAAGGGAAGGAGTCTGGTACCATGATTTACCACTAGGCCAGAACCTAGTCCAGGGACTCCCTGAGGAAGGAACTATGAGCTGAGATTATAAGAAAGAGGGAAAGTTAGTTAAATGTAGGGAGAGAAGTACTGGCTCTGAGGAGGGGAACAGCACATCTAAAAAAGCTGGGAGAAAAGAGAGATCATGATGCTTTACGGAGGAGGTATTACATGACCAAAGTGGAGCAAATCTGGGGCAACATGACAGTGATAAAACCAGAGAAATAGGCAAGGTCTCCAAAACCTACAAACCCAGGGTAAGAATTCTAGATCTATCCCAAAGGCCATGAAAAATCAGGGTAGGAGTTAAGAAAAGCAGAGATGTGAGCAGATTCTAATATATTAAGAAATGTTCATTTTGGCTTTAGAGAGAAAAATGGGTTGGACTAGAACAGCTGTACCTCTAGAGAGGCCATTTAGGAGGCAGTACATCACCAGCCCAGTTGAGCCACTCACCCATGTTCAAACTTCGACACCAGACTTCCCCCAAACTCACCACCTAGGAAGCTGTCCCAGCCTCCAACCCAAAGAGCTACCTCCAGGGAAGAGCTATGATAGGAAAGGAACCAGGGTAGCATCGGGCCACTATAGTTCCAACAGGGATGAAAACCAAAGCCATAGAGCCCATCCCTCTGCAGGGCAGCCTGCTAGGTAGCAGAAAGGGTGAAGACCCCAATAGGATCTTTGGATAATGGTTAGACCTTGACCAGGCCTGAAACTGCTGACTGGTCTCTCTGGGTCCAAGAGAGGATGGCAGCTAGGAATGTTTCCACCCATCACTCCTGGGGCAGACCTTCCTGAAAAGCAAACAGTCCAACAAAGGAGGACAGTGGGATGCCACAGCCAGGAACCTGGCACAGGGTGGGCAAGGGTTGAAGGGTAAGAAGCAGGTAGGGGGGAAGGAGGCCTATGGAAATAGAAAGCTGCAGGATTTCAAAGCCAGAATTTCAACTGGGAACAGTTTCGAAAGGTAGCAATGAAAAAAGAAGGAAGTGACAGCTTTTCCCAGAAAAGCCCTTTGGCCAGCCTGCTGCAGATATAAACCTCCGTTATCTTCCTTCTTCCTTCCAGATTGGCCCTGGGTGCAATTAGAAGAGAAGAAAGACCAATCATTTAAAAACTTGAACTTTTGTACAACAGAAAGTATTGTCTTTGAAATAAAAGAAACTGGACTGGGTAAATAGCTGCAGCAAAAATGACTTTAAAAAAAGATTAAAATCTAGAACACATAAAGAGCTTATACACATGGATTAGAAAACATCAAGACTCTCATTTGCTAATTGTAAAAAGGACAATTAGTAAGTAAACACAGATGAAAATGTTCTATCTCTGAGAGGGATCAAAGGAATGCAAATTTCAAAACCAAAGAGTCTATTAAGCCAAAATAGTAAGTCCCATAATTAATCAGGTTGAAGCAAGACACATTCCAATATCATTAGTAACAATGTAAATTGGTACAGGTCTTTCAGAAAGCAATTTAGAGCAAGCCTCCCCTAACTTAACAATAAGCCTTCAAAGTGAGTGGGAGACTTAACTGTGCAAAGATACTGAAGTTTTACAATAGTAAACAATTAGGAACAACTTGAAATGTCTAAAAATGATAGGAAACTTAAAATTAGATAAAAACAGCTTGACAGAACATTATATAATCCTTGCAAATTATAATTGTATAGTCTAGGCTGTAAATGAGAACGTTTATGCTAAACAAGAAAAGCAAAACTGAAAAAATGATACATGTTACATTGTCAAGAACTAGAAAACAACACACGAAAATGAACTTGATTTATGGACTGGGATAGAGAAATCAAAGGGAAATTTTGCTTTTATTGGCTTTCCTTTATTGCTATAAGGTTTGGACAGTAAATGCTTAAAAACAACATTTCCATCAGTCATGTATGGTGAACACACACCCCTGTCCAGGGAGTTGATCAACCTATAGAGAAAGTCAGATCCTGATCAGTGAAGGGAATCTAGTCCTTTCCACATACATCTCAGAGGTCCATTTGGGATTCAAAAGCTGCCCATGAGGACGGGCTACCCTGACAATCCCTACAACACAGCGTTTTCCTGCTGTTTTCTTTCTCCAGCTCTTTAGTACCATGCCTTCCCCTTGTGTGTGTGTGTGTGTCTGTATGTGTGTGTGCATGTGTTTTTATTAGTTACTGAGATACTACTGTAAAAACTGTACATAAGTAGTGAGCGTGCATTTGATACTTCCAAAGCTCCCCATAAGATAGATGCTGTTATCACCTCCATTTAACAGATGAGGAAACTTACGACCACAGATTTAAGAAATGTGACTCAAGCCACGTAGGGAGCCAGAGACAGAATTCAAACCTTACTCTAACTTCAAAACCTCTGCTTTTACCCACCATAAATACTTTCCCTTCACTTACTCTCTGCCTCTGGAACAAACAAAACAACGAAACACAACAAAAACTTCTCAGATGTCACCTCTTCTATTTGCACTAGCTGCTGAAAGAAACTATGGCAATGAATCAAGAAGAATCAATATGAACTGCTTATAAATTAACCAAAAAGACAAGGTAATGCTGCAAACACTAATTGGAAAAGCTGATGCAGAAGAGAAAAGGAATTACCTAGAGACTAAAACCTGCATGTGCAGGTAAAACCAAATGACACCAAGAGGATCTCTGCTTGCAAATTAAAAACAGAATATGGCCCTTGATACCACGCCCTGCAACAACAGAGCTTCTGCTATTCTCTTGCAAAAAAAAAATCTTCAGTTAGCTAAAAGATTCTTTCTAGGCATAACGCATTCCACCTCCAGAAATGGATGTTGTTTGGGGATTAGTAGCAAGAACAATTAAAAGGAGCAGAGGAAGTATTCAGGTATGAAACTAACATAGATGGAGTGATAAATGATTTTAGGCACCACTTATGACTTACTCTACAAATAATGGCACAATAAATAGCTAAAATATAGATTCTAATTAAATACAAAACCTAACAAAGTCAAACAACAGCAGATGATGTTTGACGGAAGCAAAGGTCTTGGGAGAGCTGAGAGGAAGAATTACAATAAAATCTACTCATGGAACTGTACAATTTCAGGATAGAGGAGGACTGAGGATCATTTCTTTTAAACCCCTTGTTTTTTGTGGACAGGGAAGCTGAGGCCCTACAACGTAGACAGAGTGACCCAAATCACCCTGTAGCAGGACAGGAAATAAAAACTCAACCTCCAACCACAAGCCCACACGCGTCCCACCATTCCACACTCACTCTGCAGGGCCCTGGAAAGCTACTCCATTTCAAATCATATTTTTTAAAAGAGCATTAAACATTCTATAAATATTAAATTCCTTTCTAATAATTTTCTAATGCATGGGGGCACATTTTAAAAGGAAGCCTGTTTCTGATTTCTTTTGAAAAACTGCACATAGCTCAGTTTTTAACCTGGTATTGAGTGAAATATTAACAGGCCATATAATGGTTTCAGTGTTCCTTCAGGAAAGCTAAACAGAATTCAAAAAACATATCCCCCAGGCCTACAGTGGAGTTTCTGGAGCACACATTAAACTCCACGCTCTGCTCAATAAGCCCTTTGCTGTTAAGTAACTCATCAGAAAATAAAGAGGGAATTACCAAAGGGGAATTGCCAAGCAATTAGTTCTCTGAAGCAGATGACATACAACTGTTGTAGGGAGGAGCTTCCCGGTTAGTCATATGTCAGAGTCAGAGCCTACTAATCTGTAAATAAAAATGCATCACATATGATTACAGCTGTGATGTAGGCTGGAACTGCCAGGCTGGGGCACAGATAGTAAATCGTAAGTCCTCTTCTCCATTTCCACTTGTGTGTAAAACAAGAGATGTTGCCTCTGAAGACCACAAAAAAAAAAAAAAAAAAAAAATCCTTGGTGGTAATTTTTACTCAAGGTAAGCAGCACAATCTGGCCTTCCCTAAGCAGGCAAAGAGTACAGTGATCTTTCTTCTCTAGCACCTTGACATGAATGAGCTAAGGTTCATTCACTGTTGCAATGAAGGAGAGAAAATGAGACTGGGTGAGACAGGGGCAGGAGGGGTGGGAGTTCTGAGTTTCCTATGGCCACCCTGCCTGAAGCGTGACCTCCTTTTCCTGCGTGTTTTGTTCTTATGAGTTTGCATTCAGTGCCACACCACCACCTATCTCCCTGGAGAGATAAATAGTTCAGATCTGCCAAATCTTGCAAGCTGAGCAATGAATGACCCACTGAAGTTCTTTTAAGAGTCAAAAGTTCATCTTCTCTCTGGGATTCTTGATGCCAAGCAGTATGTGGAGCCAAGTTAAGCCAAACCACTGAAACAGATAAGCATATTGCCACTGTCATCATTTTCTCCAATTAATAATTATTGAAAGTGCGTAGGAATCTCAGGCAGGCATGAGGAAGACTGAAAGAAAGGGAGGAAATCCCACAAGGACTGCCTGCACGGAACAACCTCCAGCAGAAAGCTCACATATGACTCTCACTGACCGACAGGTATCAAAAAGGAGAGTTCAGCTGGGTGAGACGGCTGGTAACTGCAGTTCTAGCACTTTTAGAGGAGAAGCCCTGGAGGCCAGGAGTTCGAGATCAGCCAGGGCAACGTAATGAGATCCCATCTCCATGAAAAAATTTTAAGAAAGGAAAGCTCATTATCCAGGAATACTGCCCTGATCTTGACCTCTGAGAGGATGTTGTACCTGTGTTATAGCTCTTTAAATATGATTCCTGAGCACTCCCAATCCTCTGAACTTGACAAACAGGACTGCAGGCTTGAGAGATAATCCTAAGCCAGAACTAAGAGTGCAGGCCGAGATCCAAGCATGACTCTACCATCTAACAGCTGGGCAGCCTTGAGCAGGTTACCTGCCCTCTGTATCCCACTTTCCTCATCTTTGAAATGGAGAAAATACTGGAAGACAATAATCTTCAGCGAGCTGTCGATCACAGTACCTGCTCATTAAGTAACTACAGGCAGAATGACCTGCTCCTCCGTTGTCCTCTCCCCCTTTCCTAAGCTTCTGTCTTTGATGAAAGTTAGGGGAAGTCACTGCCTTCATTCTGAGCCATTTTGGGATACACAAACAGCCCATCTAAATAACGCACATCCAAAGCAAAAAAAAAAAAAAATTTCTTAAATAATCCTTAAATTTTCTCTAATTATACTAAAATAGACTGTTTATTAAAACCAACATAAACAGATAATTTCCAGCCCTTTCCTTTGAGCCATGAAATCTTAGGCAAATCTCTTCCCCAGAGCCAAGGCTCATCAATTCTATATTATTTTATTTTCTACAAAGTATAAATGAGAAGCCAAATTGTTCAAAGAGCTGTGTCTAGTACGTATATGTGTGTGTGTGTGTGTGTGTGTGTGTGTGTGTGTGTGTATATATATATCCCGTATATACCGTATATCTCACAGGGAATCCTCTAAAGTTACAAACCCCACCCATATTAACGTGATTTATCAAAGCACAGTAAATGAATTGCCACGAATGAACAATCGCTACGGAGTCAAGTGGACGGCACGATGTGATTTACGCACATCACATGCGATGAATAAATCAACGGTGGGGAAGATCAAAGGAAATGCGGGAATTGTTGTTAATCTATACAGGGCTTCACTGAGTATCTTCTTAATAAAACAGTTTAGAGGAAAATAGAAGGATCGTTTGTTTAAATGAAAAGAGATCATCGCATGTGCTAAATTTCAAAAGCAGCATTCATTTTCATACACACACATATTAGATTTACCTAAAATTAGCTCAAGTTCCTACTTTTTGAAAGGTCTTAAAGGAATAAAGGTTTAACAAGGTTTCACTGAGCTGCAGCTCAGCACTGAGTTTGTGTTTAGATCCCGATCGTCTACCCAGACATCATCCCAATTCCTCCACCCACCAGTTCTCCTGCAGGCCGAGCGCAGCAACGTTCAAGCTACTCAGCGCTCTCACCGTCTCTCCCAGCTGATATCATCCCTGAATTTAGTTATCCCCTCTAGTGGGTCAAACTTTTTGCCAGGCACAAGAATCCAAAGCCTAACTTCAAAGATCACATTTATGCCAATGACTCCTCCAAATTTATCTCCATACCTGACCTCTCAGCAGTTTCCTTCCCACGCTCTCTACTGCCTGCCCAACTCCTGAAACTCAGATTTCTACCTGCACATACAATGGCCTGGCCAGTTACATACCATGCACTTGCTTGTTAAGTCCCAGCCACTTAGTGGGCTCCCTCCTGCTCTGTCTCTCTTCCCACAGAAATGCAGTCCAGCCAGCAGAGCTCAACTCAGGTGATCCCTCCTCCTCCAAATCTCTCCTGATCACTCCTAACTCAGCATGGCTTTTCTCAATTCCTTCACTGTTAGAACAGACTTAGGACCGCTTTCTGCTTCGTTTTTGTTATTTCGGAGCATGTCTTCTTTTCCCTGCCTGACCATGAAGACTATAACCTCCTTCCCGCAGCTCTTACTCACTTTCATTCCCACAGCACTATGCAGTAATTAAAAAAAAATTCACAATGAAAAAATGAATGAATCATTTCTTTACATAAATAGGGACTGTGAACAAGTTAGGTCATCACTTGCTACAGCTACATCATATTTATAAAATAACTAGAACCAGAAATAATTGTAATCTAGGTTTTTTAAAAAACTGAATGAATATAACAGAGCACAACATGAATGATACCGTCTCCCTGCTCACAGTTTAGCCATCAGTTGTGAGGACTGTAACGAGGTCATTACTGATGCAAAATGTTTAGATAATGCTTATAAGCTTCCTTTAAATGCAATCACAGAAACTGTCATCTGCTTAAAATTCAAGGTGACTTGGCACCACTTTGTTGGTAATACGAGTATTCAGAAGACACTTAGATTTGCCTCATACACTATAAAAACCTGGGCTCTTCTCAGTAAGCTGCACATATTGACCAAGAGATAAGATTTTTAGCTATGTTTTTTTGCACAATAAAATTCTTGAGATATTTCGGCTATCATGAGTGACTCTACTTTAAACCCCGCAGGGTAAACATACAGTTGCATGTATTATACTCACCCCATATGCAACTCAACTATTTCCCCAAAAATCAAACTGTGAATATTTTTTTGCCTGGCAAATAACTGTTGTCATGGGTAACTGCACAAAGTGATGAAGTAGCAGAAAGATTCTGTACCCTTCCTAGTCAACTGACACTTGTAGACCTCACCTTACTTTTGCATGTCACTCCAGATCATTCCATTTCCACTTAACGAAAACCTTTCTAATCCACAGCCAAGAAAATGTAAGGAACCCAGTTCCATATTTCACAAGGATAGATAAAATGTTTGTGACAACTCCTTCCTCCTCCACCTCGTCCCCCACGAGCATGTTTTTGTCTTATTTTTTTCTCACATTTTTATTTGTGACCACCAACATGCATGCAATTGTTCAGTTCACTATACAACAATATGAAAAAGAAAACACAAAAGTATCCTACCACAGTATGAGAGTTATGATAAATTCAGAATTTAAAATTAAGAAAAAAAAAAAAAATTAAAGGCCCATTGGCTTTGCAGAACTGCAGATGTCTCCAGGGTTGGTCTAAAGACCAAGGTCCAGGTATATTTACTTGTTCCTAGTCACGTATGGTCCAGGAGTACCCATCACAAAACATGACCATTAACATACAATCACCCTGTCAAGAGATTAAGTTCAGACCAGGCCCATGTCTGTAATCCCAGCACACTGGGAGGCTGAGACAGGAGGACAGCTTGAAGCCAGGAGTTCAAAACAAGCCTGGGCAATAAGCTTCTGTCTCAACCAAAAAAACAAAAAAGAGATTAAGTTGCATGCTAACAAGGATAGCATGCATTAATAGATCACAAACCAGACACCAGGCATAATTGTACCCACAGTATATATATGATTTCATTCCATCCTCACAGCAGCCCTATTAAAAAGTTCTAATATTATCTGTTTTACACTTGAAAACCAAGGAATTGAAAGGATATTGGACTAGGCCAGAGAGCCAGATGCAGATTTCAAGTCCAGACTGGCTGGTTACAGAGCTCTGCGCTCTTGTGTCAGTTGCCAGGGAATTTATACATAACTTAAAAGCAGGATCTTTAAGTGCAGAGAAGGAGCTCTTCCTTTAAAGAAGTCTGGTTGATTGTTTTCAAAATGAACATTTTGCTAAAGCAAATATGCACTTCTTGGCAAATGAGTTTTGAAAATCCATATTTTTAGATGTGAACTTTGTAAAAATAGACCATGCCTTTCACCAGGTAAGTATGTAGAATATAAGTTACAAAGAGCTACCAAGAGACCACCCACCCATGCAGCTTCCAAACCAGAGGAGCAAATAGTACCTAGGAGATCAATGATTCTAGGAGACGAGCATAGAACATTTTGATTCATGAGATCTAGGGTGGAGCCCCAAATTCTATTTTTTCAAGCTATCCAGGTAATTTTTTCAAGCTATCCAGCCAGGCTTGGGAACCCCTGATCTAGTTTATCTTCACAGGCACAAGCAGGACTGCTTCCAAGGCAAATAGAAGTTAATCCTCTATTTTCCATTTCATAATCTCTCTTGGTTGCGTACACCAGTATTCTCAAACCCTTACTGCCCCAAGTTCTAGCAAACTTCCACTCTCTCCTGATTTCATCTGAGGCAGAGCCTCTTGCCCTCTCTGCAGTAAAGAACCATGAGTCATCATGCTTGCATACACCCCATGTACGCATGACTCTCCAAGCCAGAAAAACTTACTGTACGTGAGGAAATCAGGAAGTTGTAAAATCCAAATAGACACAAAGAAATTCAACATTTAACTAATTCTGGTTGCCGCTAAACAAAAAGGTCTCCCTTTTACTACTCGTGTATCAGACTACACCAAAAACCTAAAGCATAAAAACTGTGACTTCAAATAACTGCTAGCATAACACTCTTAACCATATTTAGGAACACTGACAATTATAACCATCTGACTCAAACTCCAAACACTAATAATCAAACACCATGAAGAAAAATAAACTTCTTCATGAGCCAAAATGATGGACACTTTAATCCAAGTCTTAAAAAAAAAAAAAAATGAAAATCTTGGCAATTTTCCTGTACAATATAGTTTGCAAAGAAAATTATATTCAACAGTCAATAAAATGCTTCAGCATGGTTAGGAGGCAATTTTCCAGGTAAGACTTTATCTTCGGATGGAAGCTCTCACCTGACATCTGATGCGCTTCCCTGTAGTGGCAGTGGAGGAGGAGACTGTTGTGTAAAGATGACAAACAAATCTGCAGCTTGAATGGACCACCCTGGTGATTTGTTGCACGATGCTCCTGCAATGGTCCAGGGAGTGCAGGAGAAGATATCCAAAATGAAAAACAGAATAAACTGCTTTAAAAATAAGTCCACCTTAGGCGTCTATGCACTGAAATATGAACTTTAAGCAACATCCAATTTTGCATTTTCTCATCTAAGAATTACACAGAACTCAGCCAGCTCAAAATGCAGTCTGGGTTTTATTCAATGGAACTTAGAAGGAGGCCACCACACCAAAAGGTCGTCCCTTCAGTCAAATTAAGAGGTTGGTTTCCCCATTTGAGCCAGCCACTATCATTCTTTTCTGCATTGATTCTAGACAATCATTTGATAAACACATGCTAGTAATCACAAGAAGTATCAGGTGAAAATGGGCATGGATTGAATAGTAATTGAACCAAAGCCTAATTTTAATGTGACATGTATTATCTATCAACATGCAACTTGGAAGACAATCACAAAGGAGCACAGCTGTAAGCATACCAGTCCAATGGTATAAAAATGCAGAAAAAAATTTTAAAGTGTGCATGTATTCACTAGATCTCCCACTAAACTTTAAGCTATTTAAGCATTGATGTAAATCTACCTTATTTTCAATATGCCAAAATGCCTTGCAAATGGTTAAGTAAAAAGTATCCACTGCATGATTGAATGAGTGAATGTGTGAATGGATGAATGAAGGAATAAATGAATCTTCCATATACCTTTCCATCAGGGAGCTTGGTGCTTGTAGTTGTATTTGTGAGGTAAAGACCTATGCATAGAAATGGAAGAAGTTGAGGACGTGATCTGCTAACATGCTTTTAGCCCCATCCATTAAAATTATATTTTTAAATACTGCTAATTCCCAATTATCCACACTGAACAGAAAAAAATCAACAGCACAGTTACTATAAAATAAATCCCCAGGCTAGCAAAAGCTGAACTGATTTTCAGTCTGGGATTACTGGACTGATCTGCATATTTGTTTAGGCTGATTTAAAATTTAGTTTGAGATTCCTAAGCTCACACCAGGTAACAGTAGGAAGAAGAAGGCCTAGGATTATATTGGGTGTCAGAAAGAAACTATTCCAGAGCTGCTATGAATAGGATCTCCAATATGAATAATCTGTAAACAGGTAAGTGAGCCAATTATCCCTGGGTACATGGCAAATACATCTCAGTAGGCATGAATATTTTCATCCATACACACTCACTATTTTTAAGAGCACAACCCAGCTGGAAAGGAAAATAACTTCCATTTCTCTCCAGCACATTTTCAAAGTAATGAACAGTAGCCAAAATATTCTTACTTCTAACTAATCCATTCACCAAGCATTTATTTAAGCATCAATTGCATGCCTGGGACTGATATGCAAAAGAAGTAATTTTTGTAGTCCTCGATTTCCCCATGTATAATCTGTGTGTACAGAGAAAGAAGATAAGCTGCTCTGAACTATAATATCTCTTAAATCCTTAGAAGACACTCTCCTTCCACCAGGAAGCTTGCTGAATTACAAATACAAACAGTGGCCAAGTTAAATAGCAGTTCACAAAATTCTATTTAATCATACACTATAAGGGAGCGGGGTATTCATTTTATCTAGTATCTCAAAACAAGCAGCAAAATACTTGACTTTCAAACTATTTTGCAGGTACTGTGGATTTGATGGTGCTTTATGAGCTCACAGTTGAGAGTGTGTTTGCTTGTATATTGATGTGTGTGCGTACAATCCTATTTACATATCACCTGGCAGATAAGGTTTTATAGAGTCCAAATTACAGCCCCCTCCTATTTCTGCTGAAGTGCAGAGGGTAGCCAAACATGATGCAAATGCTATAAAAGTTTAATTTACTCTCACATGAGTATGCCTTATTTCAAAAGTACTTGTGTTGCTACACTAGTTGGGTAATCAAGAGAGTTAATATAACTCATATTCCACCTGAGGGAAGAAACACAAGAATAAAAGCAAGGCAACAAAAACATATAAACAAGAAAATAACTTATGGAATGTTTTATGCAATGATATACACCCAAAATAGAATATTTGTTTTTAAAAAGCACAATAGAGTAACATAATCTAATAGTATTAACAGTGGAAGATTACCAAAAACGATGGCCTAAACAGAACAGATATGATGGGGCTATAAAGACCAGGAGATAATGTGAGAGAGGGGCCACAACTAAGGGTGTGATAAAATAAAATCTGTCATACACAGTGATAGAAAAACACATTTTCTTGGAACATGAGAAGTACAAATGTATATTTAGCAGTTAAAATAATATCACTAAAAATTCCTACTAAATAATGCCCTCAAATGTTAAAAGACACCTAAGTGGGAGGAAAAAGTAACCCAAACACATACACTATAATCAGAGGAACATCTGTCCCCTTAAGTCTCAAATTTGGACACAACAATGAATTCTCTGAAAAGTATTTTTCAGGTAGGATACGACTTTTGCTTATATTATCACAATTATCTTTGCACTTTCATTACTCCACAAATGAGATGCATTAAAAGTTAAGAGAAAAATCAATGAAAGATTTCGGCTAACATGAAATGCATCAAACAAAATATAACACTTGTTGCTTTTTGTGTCTGTCATGATTCTAAACATATTTTAGTACATTTTGGAAGATAGTAATACATAGTACAAATATTTTTAGTATGTTGGCCTAACAGATAAGATTTATGAGGATTATAAAGCATATTACCACACTGATGAAGACAAAAATACATAAACACAAATATGCAAGAATAAAAAATACCTTATACCGATCGATTTATCTAAAAACATTCTTTTTATTACTTCTGTAATTTTAAGCATTTATATATTTTTTAAAAGCACAATCCAGTTACAGCTCTCGCAGCCAACAGTTCAAAAATTCTATGAAAGAAACAGCCTATTGGCTTATTATTATCACTTTTAAATACATTTTTGAATGAGTAAATTTATTAAACCAAAATAAATGAGACTAAAATGCTAACAGTGTAATTAATTGCTAAAAAGAAAAATTCCTATCTTAAAAAAAAAAAAAGTTTTATATCTAATGTCCTAGAACAGAAATTATTATCTCTATTGGGATTTCTATAATTTATTGTTTTCAATGCTTTTAACAAAACAAGGAGGGGCCTGGCTTTTGATAACCTTGGAAGTATGACCAGAATTAAATCCGTTCTTTGAAACAAACTGTTCAGATTTAAATCTCTCACTGAAACCAATCGTTCAAACTATTAAATTTACTCTGAAAATATAAAGCAGTGGAAGTCAAATCTCTTTCCCTTATAAATGATAGTCTGCCTATTACTTTCAGATAACTATTTTAAAGAATTAACATTCACTTACACATTTACCTACTTAACTGAATTTCAGAGTTTTAGTAAAATATGTTTACTGACTAACTTCTAATAGGAACAAAATAAACTGGGTTGTGACAGGGTGTCAGTCATCAGAAACTGTCATTCAAGATATGTGCAAAAGCAAAATCAACTTGATGTTTCAGAATGGAAAAAAATAAAGGCACAACATTACACAAAAGGAACCTGCGTCCTTGAACTCTATCATGACAACAAAAACAAGAGTCACAGAAATGATTACTAATATTTTAATAATCTCTTAACCCTAGCCTCTCCAAGGACTCCCAGACAACTGACTGGGGTATATGGGCTATTTGCATTTGACATGTAATCGAATGGCTAAGGAGTTACTATTTAATTATCTTCTAAGAGTAAAAGACAACTCAAAGGCCTAGTTACAACATTTCTGACAACCTATCACTCCTGTTTATCAAACCCTCTTAAAACGAAATCCAGTATGGAAAATATTGTAGTTCACGGTTCCATATCAAGTACATTTTTTCATACCTATTTTAGCATACATTTGTGCACTGAAAAATACATGTTCACAATTTACTCCAAGTGAAGGTCTTTCTGAAGGTTGCAAGATAGAATTCAGGACCGCCAAGGTAGCCTGTAAAACTTCTGTTTGATTTTATATCCTGGCTATGTATTTACCTCCCAGAAATAACAGCTCATTTTAACCACAGTAATGCTTCATCTGACCAGGCCACAATGAATTTACCAACCACATAGACTCACTAAACAGAAGAAACTCATAAACCCCCTGTGAAGAGAGTTAAGTAGTTCTCTCAATCCTAGCCTTAGGGGAAAAAATTTTTACCAATTTAGCTATGGGGCCACAAAACTAAAAACTGACTGGCAATGTCACAACTAAATCCATATATTATTATTCTCAATTAGCTTTTCTTTCAAATATCAGGATTACTAAAATACTCTTGCCTAGTTGGACTGCCCCAGCAGTACAGAGCTTCAGGAACTAAAGTTACTTTCCTTTTTTCCATATTATTATTTCTCTTTCCTTAGTAGGCTTAATAAGTTTTGCCCTAATGTAAAGGCTTTCTAATTGCTTATTAAATTATATTTTAAAATAAGTTTATTATGCAAAGAAGCACCACACATCTAGCTATAGGCCTCTATCACCTCTTCCTTATCTGCGGGGAAAAAAAAAAACAAAACAAGATCTTTTAACTTACTATCAAAAACCATTAAAGATCACACCCAAGAAATCCAAATGAAGAATGAATACATTCAGAATGGCTCCCTACTGTCGGTATCAGTTTTTGTCACAATGACCACAAAGTTTTAAAATGTGACAATGTGGATATACTTCCTCTGAGTAAACCCTTTAGCCAGCCATCAAGACGGGCAATGTTGAGTTCCAAAGGATGAGCCCTGTTCACACTTGAAAGGGTTAAGTGCCTCCAAGGCCAAAGGCACCAGACTGCAAAAGAAATGTTGCTTAAGTAAGGTTTGAAAGGTTTCTAACAGGTACCAAATACTTGTTGATCTGTTCACAATAAACACCTGCAGGATTGTCAGGCTCCGTTCACTGTCTGGGGAGATGCATTTACATACTGCACCCAGTAAGAACAAGTTTGTTGGTCCGCTTTACAAAAGTTGAGTAGCTAGAACCCTTCTTCAGTGTCTCCCATTCAAACGACTGAAAGAAGATGCAATTGAAATAGTGAAGTCTCTCATCTGGCTTGCGCAGCACTAATACTGTGCATAAAACACTAGGAGTGGTTCGTGCACAAGACAAACCCACCTGAATGGACCGGGAATACTGTCTGTTGCCATAGCAGCCTGATCTAATTACACCAGTGATCAAGGCTGGAGGAGTTAAGTGCACCGAAAATCTACACCACTGACACCTATCTACATGACTGCAAGACAGCCAGCCAGGAGGTTCAGGGGAGCCCTTCAACCTCTGCTTTAGGTAGAAGGTGGCATGCCAGCCCATTTATTTGCAGGAGCTGCTAAAATATTGACTGCTGCATGCACAGCCAGAGGGCAATCAGAGGAGATTAAACGCGTTATGGTGCAATCCCTTTCCAAGAGTTCATGTGCAGGATTTTCTCGTTCTTGTCGCTGGTGGCTTTCTCAGGCATAATCTTCACTCTAAAAAAATCCTCAACTATCTAACTATCTTTACCCATCAAATAAACCATAGGGTAGGTTTAACAGGGGTTTCTAGGAACTGCAGGGCTGCTCAGAAATTCAAACAGACGTGGCTTAACTAACACCGTTGAAAAAGTAACTAGCAATGCCTAAAAATAACCATCAAGTAACTATCCTCTCTGCTGGGTGCCATACAGAACGATGATGTTTAAATATTAAGAACAGGCTGCATTATAAAACACAAATGTCATTGAGATGTGACTACTAGATTGCCAAAGGAGAACTTATTTGCATACACACATTCGGTGCCCGCACGGCAGGATGTGCAGGGAGAATGCCACTCTGAGGCATTAGTTTTTAGTCTGTGGGTGTAATAGGGTCTTCTAATTTTGCTAATTGTATCCTGTGTATCTCACAAGGAAGCTAAGGATCTCTTCGGGGACAGAACCAGTTTGGAGGAGTCCCTACTGCACAGCATACGGTAAACAAAATAAAAATAGCTTGCCGTTCTTGTTAGCCACATCTCGCATTATATAACCAGCTTCTTCCGACTGGCTTTTTTTTTTTTTTGCCCTTACTACTCTTCAGCAATTTCCCAACCTTCCCAAGTATTTATATTACCCTCTTATCTGTGGGATTATATATTATATAGCAAGAAAGCAAAAGAAATCAGAACAGCCACGGAATCGAACCGAACACCATCGTCTTCTGAAACTGATTTTTTTCTTTTTGGTTTTGTTTTGTTTTCTAGCAGAGTCTCGATCACCACCCTACTTCCACCCCCCCACTAAGGTTCTTGCTCAATCTCCCTAGAAAACCTGAACTGTTTCATCGCTTCCAGTCAGCCCCCTACGTGGTTTGAAATAAAATGAAAGCACAGGCCACGGAGTTTCAGAAGGCAGCCTGGGAGGCGGGGGGCTGAAGAGGGGCTCGGGACGCAGCAGTCAGCCAAGTGGCGGTGCAGGGTCCCCTCCCCTTCGCGACAGCCCTCGACCCCCGCCCCCGCCCGGCGCGCGCGCACACACACACACACACATACATAGACTCACCCACACTCACACTCACGCCCGCTCCGACACTGCCTCACCTCTCGCTCCGCCCGTTCGGCCCCCTTTCCTGCCCCCTGCGGGACCGGCCTGCGCGCAACGCTGGAACCACGTAGGAGGCGGCGGCGGCCGCCGGAGTGGCAGAGTCTCCGGCCCGGCCCAGAGTGAACGAGCAGCGGGGCTCCAGGGCGCATCCCAATCCCCGCAGCGCCTCCTCCTCCTCCAGCGCCGCCGCCTCCTCCTCCTTCCCCTCCTCCTGGCTTCATTCACCCTCCCAGCAGCCTCGCAGCCGTTCACTCCCGGCGCAGGGCAGCGCCTGCCGCCGTTCCTCTGCTCCTGCCGCGGGCGCAGGCGCGGGTGCCGGCCCGGGCTGGGGCGCTCGCGGGCTCTCGGCTCCGGGCGGCGGCGGCTGCACATGATCAGGAAGCGGCTGCACCAACAGGGCGGCGGTGACCGCGGCAGCCAGGGCCGCCACCGCCACCCCAGCCGCACTCCGGGCACCAGCACACCCGCTCCCCCCGCGTGGTCCCCGAGGCCACCCCTCTGCGTCCCCCGCCTGGCGCCCGGCCACGCGCAAAGTCGCGGCGAGGCGGCCGGCCCAGTCCCCTCCCGGCCTGCAGCCCAACACCCGGCGAGGCCAGCCTCTGAGGGGAGACCCTTGTCCCGGGGCGCCCAAGCCAGGCGACACTCGTGGACAAGTCCAACCCTCCCCGAATTCCCGTCGCTCTCACCGCCCCCTCCGGCGAGAAGAAATGGAAGCCGGTAACGGGTAAAAGGCGACCCCCGGCCGCCGCCGCCGCCGCCGCCGCCTCCCCCTGCGCCACCCGGAGGGAGGAGGACATGGCTCTGTACTCCCGGCCGGACCAGCAGCCACCGGAGCCGGGCGCCGCCGCCGCTCTCCCCACCCGCGCCCCCCGTCCGGACGCGCCCCCTAGCCCGGCGGGCGCCCCACCGGCCCCTGGCGACAGCCCCCAAGCCGGCCACCTCTGCGCCCAGAGTGGGGGTGTCGGCCAGGCTGGAGCCGGGGACGGTTGTATGTACACACACACACACACACACACACACACTCTGTCTCTCTCTCTCGCGCGCGCGCACACACACACACAACACAACGCGTCGATTTCCTTCGCTCCTCTTCCAGCTGTTTTTCGTGCAGCCGATGGGGGTTTGGGGGTTGTTTGCTGGTTGTTGTTTTTGCCCCCTCGGAAGAGTGGGGTAGAAGGGATTTTAATCTAAATTAGGGGAGAAGAGGATGGGGGAGGGGGAGAGAAAGAATCGGAGGAAAAAAAATAGCCACTTACTGTAAAGTGTAAATGGATCTGGGGTTGCGTGGGGAAGGGGGGGCAGAGGGAGAGAAACAATGTCTTGCGGCTGCTGTTGCTCTGGCTGCTGCTCCACGGGGCTTGTTTTGGATCCCCCTGCAGTGAAACAGGTCCTGTACGGCTCCGCCACTGTAGTAGAAATGATGTCTGCGGTATACTCTGCTCTCTCCTCCTCCTCCTCCTCCTTCTCCCCCTCCTCCCGCTCCCCTCCCCTCCCTCCTCCCTCCGCCCGCCTGCCCTCCCTCCCTCGCGCTCGCTCGCTCGCTCCAGTATGTAAATGTGTAATAGAAGCCAAATATGGAGCAGTTGGCTGCCGCCGCCGCAGCTCAAGGATCCGACTTCTGGGGGGGGCACCCTCTGGCGGGCGGCCCGGCGAGCCGCACAGAGCACCGCGCTGGAGCGCACGGCGCGGCGACCCGCCCGCGCCCTTAACCCTTCCGAGCGCGCGGCGGGGGGAGGTGGCCGGGGGAGGCCGGCGCCTTTCCCAGAGAGCGGCTCGGGATGGGGGCGGGGGCAGGGGAGACGCGGGCTGCAGGGCACTGTTCCTTCCAGGTTTGGGAAAGGGGCGGGGAGCTGAGGCGATGAGGTAATTTGAACGGTGACCGGTCGGTCCTCGTGCGCCTCCCTCGGTCCCTGCTCCTAGTTGTAGAGGACAGAGCCACAGCGGGGTGCGTCTCTGGCAACCTGGGGGGACTCCCCCAAGGGGTGTCACGCTTCAGCTGGGAGCCAGTGAAATACCCAAAGCGGAGGGGAGGTCAGCCCGTTCTAATCCCGACGTGCCCTTGGTGCCCGGCGCTCCTAGAAGCTTCTAAGAGGGCTCGCTCTGATTGTCAGCTGCGTTAACCCTCAAGCCGGTGTCTCCTCGGCGTTCCGGAACCCAAACCTGGGCGCCGCGGGGATCGCCTTCGCCTGCAACTCGGGAAAGTTTTAAGGGTCCCCGCGACTGCACATGCACCCTCACCTTTCCTTGCCTGCGAAAGCCGGCGATCCTCCCTTCTCTCCCTCCAGGTCCGGAAATCTGCCTTGGGTATTGAACTATTCCGCTCTTGTCTTGATAGAAGACCCGCGCGATCCTCTCGCAGCTAATTTGGGATCATTAATTTAATCGGAAATGAGGTAACCAGTGTAGGAGATAGAGAAAGCAAACCGAGCAACAAGCGGCATTTCTCGAGAATCCATGCGGAAGAACTTCCCCTGGACTCAATTTTTAAGCGCGGTCCTCGCTCCCACCTGCCCGCCCCCTCTGCCTGCACTGTCCCCAGGTGTGAACTCCTCGAGACGGAATCTTCTTTGCAGCGGTGCACCTTGCCAACAGGTGTGGCACCTGGAGGAAGTGAAGGCACCTCTAACGAAAGGGACTCGGTGTAGCATTCTCCTTGTTGCAGATAATACTGGAAGACCAGGAGGTGTCGGGGCAGCGTTTGACCCCCTTCCGGCGCTTGCAACTAAGTATCTAGAAACATGATCCCTCCGCGTATTTGTCTCTCTGGAAGCCACTGCTGGTGACTGGAAGCTGTATTTGAGGGACCTTTTGGCTGAGTTTACTTATGACCTAACAGTTAGTCACCAACTGAAGCAGGACACAGAATCACCAGGAGACATGTGTCCGTTTTTAAACAACTCTGTATTGTATAGCTACCGTGCTTCAGAAATAAAAATAAGCATACGAATGAGGAAGGTGTAGAGCCCGGAAATATTTTTCTGTCACATTTTGAAATACCATGCAAATATACATGGCTATTTAAATAGAACTACTACTGTTCACTTCTACTAGTTTCTACAACTTTTTTTTTCCTTTTCATTTAAAAAATCAATGATTGTTATGGCTCAAACCTCGGGTTGGTCTAAAAGCGAAATTATTGGTCTCATTACAGCCTCTAGTGGACAGCTAACATCAGTTTCCTTGAAAAGGCTCTGCCTGTTTTTATTTTCTTGACAAGATTTGTCAAGGTGAAGGTTGATATTTCGGAGCATAATCGGGTAATATCTCTTCCCACCCAATTTGGCCAAGCAGACATCTGAAAGAAGCAGAAGCTTGTTGACTCCTCATGGAAAAGACGTATGTTTTGTCCTGCAGGTATTATTAATACTGGCCTGTGAATAAACAGAGAGCTTCTGCTATTCATTTCAGTTTTAGACAGCTTTCATAAAAACTAAATTCATCTAAAATATTTTTATAACAGAAAATATTGGTTGCCATGTTTTTGGCTTAACTAAGATGTTTTTATTCCAACTCATAATCTGCAAACTGTCCAATCCACCTCCACTCTATTTTTAGACCTCTTACATTTAGAGAATTTTCAGTTAAAAAAAAAAAAGCTAATATTGTAATTATTACATTGGCACAAGCAGTTAATTTACGTTATTTTAACAACCTTAAACAAAATACATAATTCAGATTAGAGTTTGTCAATTAATTTAAATGTTCCCTCAAGGAAGCTAAATATGTATATTATGCAAACAGTAAAAACAAGTAATAAGAAATGTGTATCTTAGCCATTAAGATTAAAGCCATAAACTGTCACTAAAATCTGTTAACTATTTCTTCCTGCAAGGTCCAACATAAACACCATACTCAGGAAACTGTTTCAATACATTGAGTACTAAAATGTTTTGTTTTCAGATGGCAAAATATTAACTGTACATCCACAAATAACAGGCACTGATTCTTCAAAAATAAGACTTTCTCATTCAAAAGAGAGTAGAGCTTTCAAGAAGCCAGTAGGCAAATATGTAGTACTATAGTCCTACTCTTAAACTTCATACTATATTTGTATAAGCATAAGTCAACCTTTGAAATTAAAGGAAATCGAGAAATAAGGCCTGATGAGCCTTATTTCCTAACCTGTGTTCTAGACTGCTTAAACAGTCTAGAAAAATAACTTTAATCCCATACATCTAGTTGACTGTTTTCATGGTATCTACTCCTAAAGTTTTAAAATGAGTCAGCAAGTGTATGTTATATCGTATAATTAGATAGTACACCCTTATTTCTTAAAGCGTAGTGCTCAGAGGAGCAGAAGCAGTAGGATCTAGGGGCCTTTTATACATTCAGAACTGAGTGTTACATGCTAGACCTGCTGAATAAGAATTTGTCCCCTGGGTAATTGCTAACCACACTGTAGCATAAAGAACACTATACAGGGCTCCACCTAGACGAATTTGGGCACAGGTGCAGAACTTAATTCTCCTATTTATTTTTTCTTCTTTTTGTTAATCTTATTAATTTGTGCTTTTTACTGAAAAATTATTTCATCCTAAATAGAACTGGATTTCAGAAGAGCCCTGATGTATGCCCATATCTGCTTCTTCATTGTCGAAAGAGAACACTACCTGAGGAAAGAGGGGTCCTTGAAAGTTAATGTTTTCTTCATGGCAGCAGAGGGAGCACAAGAGTGCTTAATAAGACCAGTGAGCAAGGCCTTCCCATTTGTGACAGATTTTAAATTGTAGTGTATGTTTTCATTGGAAGGAGCCTGTTACGTACTTCAAAACAAAGCAAAACGACCAAAACAAACAAGAAAACACAAACAGCTTACCAGGTTATAACCACTAGAGAAGTGAACAGATTGGAGGCTAAATAAAATAAAGACACACATCTTTAGACTTTCAGGCTTGAATTCTTAAAAAAAAAAAAAAAAAGTGGACTTCAAAAGCTGAAAAGATGCCTTCGCTTTGCTCTAGTCAAAAATAAAGATAATGCTACACAACATAAGGCAACCCAAAGAACAACTACTGTTTATCTAAAAATGGAATCCGTTCCCCCCAATCCTAGCTCAGATATATTAATTTCATCTGAGGTCATACATCTGGGTTAAAGTACACGCACACTTTCACTATGTTTACTTTCACAATTTCAGGGCCTTGTCAAAGCTTGCAGTGGTGAGATTTGGGTTTCAATTTTATCTATGTAGTATTTTATACTTTTCACATCTCTTTCGTATTGAACCTTCAAAAACTCCCTTGAGGTAGATCAGATGCATTGCAAAGGCCAAGCCTCAAAAAAAGTTATGGAACCAGTTCACACTTTCATAACATTGAGTCATTTAATTGTTTCAACAATCCTTTGAGGTGTTTGTAAATAGAGGAAATCAGAGGTTAAAGACCTACTAGCATTTTTTTTATAGTTTTAAAGTTTTTTCAAAGTTATCAGTGAATATTTGATAGTTGAGTATTTAAGTAAGAGATTAAGAGTAGAACTATGAGGGCCTGGCACAGTGGCTCACACCCGTAATCCTAGCACTCTGCGAGGTCGAGGCTGGTGGATTAACTGAGCTCACAGGTTCAAGATCGATCTGAGCCAGGAGGAGCCATAGTCCCAGCTACTAGGGAGGCTGAGGCCAGAGAATTGCTTGAGCTCAAGAATTTGAGGTTGCTGTGAGCTATGATGCCTCGGCACTCTACCGAGAATGACAGAATGAGACTCTGTCTCAAAAAAAAAAAAATAATAAAAATAATAGAACTATGTCTGAATTCTCCAACTGCTTTCTATGTATTTATTGCTTATTTATCAGTACCCATTTATTGTACGTCTATAATAACTAGGCTCTCAGAATATAAAATTCAGCAAGACATCTCAGTCTACAAGGAGTTCACAGCAGAACAAATGTTACCTTTGGGAAATGCTAATTTTTACCATGATGAAACACAAAGATTATAACTGATTGATCCAATACCCCTCAGAATCACCAGAATCACATCAGTCTTTCAAATATAATACTAGAATCATTGAAAATCTCGGAGGTAGGAGAGCAATTGTCTCGAACATTATCTGACTTATAAGTGAATATTCATATTTCAAAATGAACAAAATATAAAAATGTGTGTATTTATCTGAATGCCTGCCTTATCAAAAAATCACATGAATAAGTTAAAGTGGTAAACATTTATTTATTTTTATCTTTTTTAAAGCGTTAAAAAGTATTTCCTCACACACTACAGAGGGTTTGCCAAGATTGTGCCTGGAGCAATTTGTTATGACTGTGTAATCAATCCCGGAAAGTTTGAATTTTTAATGAAAATGATGACAAAATAAAAAGGGTATGACCCTACCTATGTCATTTAAAACCCTGAGCAAACCATAATGTGCTTGTAAAACAATGTATAGTCCTTAGATTGCATCCCCAAATAAAGATGGCAAAACCAGAAAAGCAAAATAAACTAAAAGCAAAAGTGAAAACACTCACACAATAGACTATGAGCTCAGCTTGCCACACCCAGACTAAAGTCACTAGCCTCTGTGCATGGCACAGAGTTTCTTAAAGGACATGATTCTCAATCATCTTTCTTGACTCTCTACCAACCCGTAGCAGGACAAACATTTAGGTAATAAAAATGACATCACCAATAGCCAGGACTGGGATTAAAATCATTATATTTAAACATCTGCTCACAAGGTATGATTTCACAGTACCTACCTTTGGCTATTTCTAAGAAGACTGTCCACAATTAAAAACAAAAAAAGTACTTTTTTCTAGGTCTGCACTGTCCAATATGACTGTTGAATTCTTTGAATGTAGTTAGGGAAAACTGAGATGTGCTGTGTGAAATACATCTCAGATTTAAAAGACTTGGTTAATATTTATATACATATGTACTACCTCAATAATTTTTGTATTGATTAAATGTTGAAATGAAAATATTCAGAATATTTTGGGTTAAATAAAACATATCGTTAAACTCCGTTTTACCTATTTCTTTTAACTTTTTTCTTAATGTGGCTAACATAAAATTTAGTATTATATGAGTGGAACAGTTGGAATATTCTATTTCTGGAGGACAGCACTGATATAGATAAAAGGGGTGGGGAGGCACAGATGCTGGTTTTAAGAATGCACCTTTGGAGACCTTGAAATACTATCATGGCTTTCTGCAGTAGTGTAGTAGACAACTTATTTTTCTACTTTCCTCAGATTTCCCCCTTGCAGTGTGTAACAAGGGACCTCATCCTCTATTATAATGATCATTGAGAATAAACTGTCAGCAAATGAAGTATAAGATCACTGGTAGATCTAATATGGGCCTGCAAAACAAAAATTTGTTAGGCTCATCTGTGACTCAGTCTTTTGGGGGAAGCTCTGGTACTTTGCCACCCTAGGAGGCTGATGGAAAAAAACTATGTTCTGTTTTAGAAAGCACAACATTCTAGAGTTAAAGCTGGTTTTGCTGCTTGTAGCTAAATGGTTTGGGGCTGATACCTTCTAGTGACAGATGGCTTTGGACATCAGTAATGAAGATGATATTATTCGTTGCTAGCTGGATGCAGGGGCTCACACCTATAATCCCAGCACTTTGGGAGGCTGAGGTGGGAGGATTGCTTGAAGCCAAGAGTTTAAGGTCAACCTGGCCCACATAGCAAGAATGCATCTCTCCAAAAATTTAAAAATTAATTAAGTGTGGTAGCATGTGGTTGCTGTCCCAGCTACTGGGAGGGTAAAGCAAGTGGAGGGAGGCTGAGACAGGAGGATTGCTTGAGTCTAGGAGTTCGAGTTCAAGTCTACAGTAAGCTTTGATCACGCCACTGTACTCCAGCCTGGGCCACAGAGTAAGATCTTGTCTCTAAAATAATAATAATAATAATAATAATAATTTTACTACATAACTAGAAAACACACCAAGGCTACCAAAAGGAAATCTGGGATTTAAAAAATTCTGATATATGTATTATTTAGTACCTATAAATACAATAGAATGCTTTGAATAAAAATCAGATTTTTTTTGTTTTTGAGACAGTGTCTCAAGCTGTCACCCTGGGTAGAGTGCTATGGCATCATAGCTCACAGCAACCTCAGACTCTTGAGTTTAAGCTATTCTCTTGCCTCAGACTCCCAAGTAGCTAGGACTACAGGTGCCCACCACAATGCCCGGCTATTTTTTTGTTGTTGTTGCAGTTGTCATTGTTGTTTTAGCTGGCCCAGGCCGGGTTTGAACCTACCAGCCTTGGTGTATGTGGCCGGCGCCCTACTCACTGAACTACAGGTGCCACCCTAAATCAGACTTTTTTTAACCTTACTATTTATTTTCCAAGCAAGACCTAGATATATTTTCTTCAATGCAACTCTGACCAAGATTGAATGTAAGGCAAAAATACCATAGTTTACAGCTTTAATCAACTAAAGAACATAGATCTTACATGAAACAAAAACAGCCAATATTTTAAGGTTTAGAATGAGTAAGTTGAACTTTGTTTGATATTGGCTGAGAGAATTTGGAAATCAATTAAAAGCATTTCATTAACAACTTGGCATTTTGTTTCCTCAAAAGAAATACATTTTCCAAATTAAAATCAAAGCCAGAAGCCACCACTGTTTGAATTTAAGTTAGTGGCAGTTGATGAGTTATACATGTTAAGCTGAGGGTGCCTTCAAAATAAGATCATGGGCAATGACAGGCTACAAAAATAAACATCTCCAGATTTTTATGGAAGGAGTGAAGCAAAGTTTTTGTTGTTTTAACTTCCTGACATTAAAATACATGGCTATAAGCTCTCTCAGTTACTTTATCTTGAGTCAATATTGGCCAGGAGAGGCTGATCCAAATGAGGGTCAGAGTTTAAGAAAATTATTTTATGAGGAATTTACCAAGTTTACCCCAAAGAGGGAGACTTAGAGAAACATGCATTGGCAAACTTTGCTTTTTGACATAAATAACTAGAGTTCACCAAGGAAACGACCCGTGTCAGGATTTTGGAGAGGGTTGTCAAGCAGTATGATATTTGCAGAACCCCTTTCTGTCAGGCCTCTACAAAGTTTAACTGCTGGGAGACCTGGGAAGCTCTCAAGACGGGTGACTGAAGATACTGATTTGCTTTGTGTCTGTGGTGCAGACATGAAACGATCGCTACTGCCACAGATGCTTTCTGACAGAGCAGAATAATAGCACTCAGGCTTAAACTGTAAATTACAAACAATCCCTTTTTAAGTACAAAATGAATGCACAGAATGGAAGACCCTGTCAGCTAGAATACAAGTAAATCAAGTAGAAGAAGACAAATTATCCACTCTTAGCCCTACAGCCAAATTGTTATTCTGCTAACTGTACTATCATGGGAGAGCTTTTCTTTTTTTTGTCGAAAATATTAAGAGACATTCATACATCATAATTATAATAAATATCTGAGGCATTGGCCACGTCTCCTCTGAAAGCCAATCAAACCACATGATCTGTTCCCCATTCCCCAAAGTTATATCTCCAATGCCAGTAGTAAGAGCACGTGACCCCCCATCACTCCCAAGGCTAGCTTTGCAGGAGCAAGTCAATTTCATAATTGCATTGCTCCACCCCTGTTCTCAGCACTTTCTTCCATCTCACTACCCTCTCTCCCCCACACCTAGGAATGAATCATCATCAGTGATTAGATGACCTAGTGTCAACTTAGCAGGCATCCTAGACATTCATATGCCAAAAAAGAAGAGTTGCTCTATGACAGGCTATAAACTTGGGTGCTTATCTGAAAGATCAGTGAGGAGTTAATCTTCCTAGATCTGTGCTGGTGATTCAGAATTGCATATCTTAGTTCATGATCAGGTTTTTAAGAACCCAGTTTGCCTTTTGTGCAGAAAGGAATATATCAGAGGAAAAAATGTTGGCAGATCTCCTTATGCAATCAGGGCAAAGGAATTTATACCACATTCAGTCCTTTGATTTCTCCAGATCTGACTGAGGGCGGGGTTTTCATATTTGTGCTTTGGCAAATGTGTCCAATAATTAACTCCTCCTGAAATTTGCATCTAGTGTTCTTCCAGGTTATCATGTGCTGATTCGTGCATTTATGAAAACCAGAAACAGTTTTGTCCCTTTTTTTTTTTTTTTTAATACTCTGTCAAAGTAGTATAGGTTAAGTAGACAACATCGGCCTTGCCTTTAAAGACTTTACACTCAAGGAGGTAAAGGGTGTATCATTAAAACAGCATTGTTCTTTTGCAGATACTTGCTGTATGGAAAGCCCTTTCTCTCTTCTTGCTCCTCCCCTTTTTTCTGTGTAGAGATTTTATCCTCATACTTTTGAAATCTGGCTCAAGCATCAACACTTCTGTGAAATCTTTCTTGATTATCACAAGAGTCTGAGGCTCTGACCAATGTGTGAGTCAGAGAAATGCTATTTTCTTATTCTTTTTATTTATACAATATTTTTTTAAACCTCTAACCGAAAAAATCAGGGCCGTACGCACAGATGGAGAGAGTCTCCTAAGAGAGAGCCTCTCTTATCTGAGTACTTCCTGCTACTCCCAAACTCATGTGACCCCCACTTATAATTTTAGCACACAACTGTTCCTCCTTTGTTCACTGCTCCCATTTTGTGACTCTTCTCCGCTGATCAGTGATTTCCTGTGACTTACCATGGCCCCCTGTTGTGAATTGAATTGTGGCTCCCAAAAGATATGTTGATGTCCTAACCCCAGGGTACAAAAGTGTGACCTGATTTAGGAGGGGGATTTTTGCAGGTGTAGTTAGTTAGAATGAGGTCTTTCAAATTAGAGTGGACTCTAAATTCAGTACAACTATCATCCTCATGAGGAGAGAAAACACAGTGGACAAACAGGAAGGATGGTCATGTGAAGACAAAGGCAGAGACTGGAGTTTTGCTGCCACAAGCCAAGGAACGCTGAGAATTGCCAGCAATTACCAGAAGGTAGAAGGGCAAGGAAGGCTTCTGCCCTACAGCTTTTCAGTGAAAGAATGACTGGCTGACGCCTTCATTTCAGGGTTCTAACCTCCAGAACCGGGGCAGGATAAATGACCTGTGTTTTTAAGCAACCCAGTCTATGGCACTTTGTTATAGCAGCTCTAAGAAACTGATATGCCTCCTTATAAGATCTGTGAAGATAGCATTCTTCTTTTATCTCTTTATTTATATGTATGGCCCTATCTCTTTCCTCATAAGATATTCACAGGTAATGTATTCTGGATCTATTAATAGGTTTGGTCTTGCACCCATGACAATACCAATATACAAAAGGCCCATTGGAATAGGGAAATGATAGAGAGTTCTAGAACTACCTTCCCGTCATCCCAGAAGCAACATCCGACTTCTGGTCCCAGGCCTCAGGGGTGTCTAAGAGAGTACAGTTCCCCACTGGGCCACAGCCCACCCTCAGCTCAAAGGCCTCCATGCCCCCCCACCCCCAGCTTCCTTTGCCAGGCAGCAGCTTTCCTCTTCAGAAGTGGTTTTTCCGTGTGTAAGGCTGGGGTGGAGACTAAAAAACTAAATCTTTTGGCATTAAGGAAATATGTTGGCCAATTGTTTAGTCTGTCTTAAAACTATTCATTTGAGTGTTATAAAAGTGCTTGTCAGGCAGCACCCATAACTCAGTGGGTAGGGCGCTGACCACATACACCCCAAGGCTGGCAGGTTGGAACCCAGCCTGGGCCAGCTAAAACAACAAGGACAACTGCAACAAATAACAGCAACAACAACAACAACAACAACAAAACAGCTGGGCGTTGTGATGGGCACCTATAGTCCCAGCTACTTGGAAGGCTGAGGCAAGAGAATCAGTTATGCCCAAAGAGTTTGAGGTTGCTGTGAGCTGTGATGCCACAGCACTCTACCAAGGGTGACATAGTAAGACTCTGTTTCAAAAAAAAAGAAAAGTGCTTGTGAAAATCTTTTCTGAGTCTCACTTTATGAACAAATAGCTCATTTGTGTCAGGAAGTTTCCCTCAGTAGGCAGGAGGCCTTAGGCTCAAGCCCAGAATCCCAGGACATGTATCCTATCCATGTCACCATGAGAGGTATAACAACTCAGTTCTTACATACAAATTTCAGGCAACACCAACTCTATCCTTCCTACTGTTCAGCCCAGAAACCACAGTATCATCTTGACTCCTGTATTTCTTTCATACCCCATATCCAGTCTGCCCAAAATTCCATTTGGCTGTACCTTCAAAATATATGCAGCATCTGACCATTTCTCAGCACTGGGACTACTACTCTTGGAGCTAAACCACCACCGTCCTTCATCAGGATTACCACAGAAGCCTCCTAAATTGTCTCTCTGCCCTAATACCAGCCCACAGCACAGTCTGCATCGGGTGATGCCACAACTCTGCTAGGAACTTTCCAGTGGCTCTTCCATCCACTCAGAGTCAAGTCAGAGGCCTCCATGAACGTGGCCTCATGCAATCAGGGCACTGCAGCCTTTCTGATCTCATGTCACTGTTCTTTCTTCCCACACCTCCAACCTCACTGCCCTTTTCACTGGTCTTCAAATAATCCAGGTGCTCTCTGGTCTCATGGTCTTCCTACTGGCTGTTCTCTCAGCTTGCAGTGCTTTTCCCTCTGGTATTTGCTTGGTTCATTCTTTTACCTTCAGTCTTTTTTTTTTTTTTTTTTTTTTTTTTTAATAAGAAACAACCTCCCTGCTGTCACCTTCCTATTTAAATAATATTCCCTGACTTTCCTGATCCACATTGCCCTGCTCATTTATTCCATAAATATGTTGCCTTATATCATTCTGTATATATATAGAGGGTACCAAAAAATGTATACACATTTTTAGAAAGGAAAAAATGTATTAGAATTGTAACACTCAAGTCATGTTTGACTTCTGCAATTACAAGAGATACAAAATGTTCAAGATAACAAACATTATCAGTATATATTAAGTACTACAATTTTAATATAATTTTTTCCTATCTTAAAATGTGTATTCATTTTTGGCACCCTCTGTATTTTTCAAATATATCTAATTTATTTTTATTGCTAAATCATAGCTGTGTACATTAGTGTAATCAAGGGGTACAATGTGCGGGATTCATATACAATCTGAAATATTCTCATCAAACTGTTCAACGTAGCCTTCATGGCATTTTCTTAGTTACTGTATGTAGGCATTTGTATCCTGCATTTAGTAAGTTTCACCTGTACCCATTCTAAGATGCACCGTAGATGTGGCCCCACCCATTACCCTCCCTCCACCAAAACCTTCCCCCTCCCTTCCCCTTCCTTGGCTCTTTTCCCATAGTCTTGTGCTATAGTTGGGTTATAGCCTTCCTGTGAAAGCTATAATTTAGCTTCATAGTAGAGCTGAGTACATTGGATACTTTTTCTTCCATTCCTGAGATACTTTGATAAGAAGAATATGTTCTAGCTCCATCCATGTAAACATGAAAGAGGTAAAATCTCCATCTTTCTTTAAGGCTGCATAATATTCCATTGTATACATGTACCACAATTTGCTAGTCCATTCGTGGGTCGATGGACACTTGGGCTTCTTCCATGACTTAGCAATTATGAATTGGGCTGCAATAAACATTCTGGTA
>CAUYPK010104225.1:0-15239 GCA_963574355.1 Loris lydekkerianus | reverse complement strand
GGTCTGTTTTTGCTCTCCATTTCTCTTCTTCTTTGAGGGTTTGGGAGCGTTCGAAAGCTTTGTCTTCAATGTCAGAAATCCTTTCTTCTGCTTGCTTTATTCTGTTACTGAGGGATTCTACTGTGTTTCTCAGATCTTTGAAGGATGCAACTTCTTGTCTCAATGTATCAAATTCTTTGGTCTTTGGTCTTTGAATCAGTTGAATTCTTGAGATAACTTTTGGAATTCTAATTTGATCTTGTTTGCTATCCAGATCCTGAATTCAATTTCTGACATCTCAACTATTTGTTTGTGCATGGGGTCTTGTGCTGTTTCTGCCCCATTGATTCTTTGGGGAGTTGATCTACTCTGATTATTCATATTGCCAGAGTTTTTCTGTTGATTTCACGTCATGATTGTTTTTCACTGCTGCCTCTGGTCGTCCTTAGAGTTGGCGAGGTGTCTCTCCAAGATTAGACCCCAGCGGGATCACTCTATTGTTGCTGGGTCTTTGTAGGGAGTCACCCTGTGTAGTTCTTCTGGGGCTGCTCCAGCTACAGAGTTCTGGTTGTGGAAGTAGCTCTGGTGTGTGACACACCCAGATTCAGCAACAAGGCTGGGGGTTGTGTGCATGGTTCTGGGAGTGCCTGGCACCCAGTGACTTTGGCACAGAGAACCCAAGGCTCCAGCAGTTTCTGGCCAGGAGAAGGGCTCTACACAGAGGCAGGGAGGGCTCCAGAGGGCACGCAGCTACCAGAGTCCCTGTCCAGATGAATGGGCTAGTGTGGAGACTGGGAGGACACAGGAGGGATGACGCAGGTTTGTGTGGCTCCCGCAGTTCCTGGTCAGGAAATGCGGAGGCCCGGTGCGTGTGGGTCACTGGTCGGGGTTCGCTGCACAGCTCTTATGGAGGTCTGGGCGGTGACAAGCCCAGGAGTTTGAGGTTGCTATGAGCTGTGACATCATGGAACTCTACCCAGGGCAACAGCCCAAGGCTCCAGTGTGCCAAAACCACCTCACTCTGCCTCTAAGGATTAAGGCTGTAAGGCATCTCAGTCCCTGCCTTTAGGCTGCTCAGTCACTAGGTTACTTTGTCCCGCTGGATCCTTGCTCGGGGACCCTGAGGACAGAGCTTGCCAGGGAAGTTCTTTCCCAATGGCTTCCTGCACCCAGCTCAGTTGCTCAATCTGGGGCCCCAGACCGTGCCCAAATTTCTCCACACTCCTGCTCAAGCTCTCCCCAAGGTAGTTCAACTGAGTGCCAAGTCCAAGAACCCCAAAACAGTTCATAGGTAAGGCTTTTCTGGTTTGCAGTCTTACGGCTGGTTGTACTTATGGTTGCCAGTGTGATAAGGTCGATCGAACACACACAACCACTTGCCAGTTTTCTACTGTTTTTCTCCTCCTCCTGGGGTCCAGAAGTCCCTTTCTGGCTCCCTGAATCCTCAAATGGATGATTATAGGCATATCCCACCAGCCACAGATGCCTGGAGTCTTGTCTCCCCAGACTCGCTGTGCTCAGTTGCAGGGAAGCTGTTACTCAGCCACCATCTTAACAAAGACCATTTTTATAAAGCAGGAGTTAAGGTATAACTATTAGGTCATTTCAAAAGTTTTGTCCATTTTTATGAGTCTACTGTAAACTGTAATATCTCAGGGAATATTTATTCAATTTAATCAAAATAAGTGCCATTTGAATCAGTGCACTTTTGCCAACGTAACACAAGTTGATTAATTCTGTCGGCATAAAAATTGGGTGCTCGGGATTAGATGAAGTCAACAAAGGCCGTTTTTGCTAGGTCCTGATTGGCAAAGTTTCTACCGGTGAGAAAGTTATCGAAGTGCTTGAAAAGATGGTAGTCGGTTGGCAAGAGGTCTGGGGAGTATGGTGGGTGGGGCAGAACTTCCACGCTCAATTCCTTTAATTTTCAGACAGTGATTTGTGAGATGTGCAGATGGGACCTCTTCTTTTGACCAGTGCTGGCTGCTGCTGATGCAATTTTTGGTACATTTCATCGATTTCCTCACACTAGGACTCTGCTGTGATGGTTTGGCCTGGTTACAGAAAGTTATAGTGAATCACACCAGCCGCTGACCACTATACAGTAACCATGATCTTTTTTTGGTGGGGTTTCACCTTTGGGAAGTGCCTGGGTGGCTCATCGGTGTCCAACCACTGTCCTGAACATTTCCTATTGTCGTAGAGAATCCACTTTTCATCACACGTGACGATCCAATCCATAAAAGGATCGTTTTGGTTGCACAAAAGCAACGAAGAACAAACCTCGAAACGTGACAATTTCTGCCGATCATTTAAATCATGGGGCACCCACTTTTTGAGCTTTTTGACCTTTCCAATATGTTTTAAATCATCAAAAACCACGTGGGAACTGACACCCAGTTCTTCTGCCATCCCATGCACTGTTTGTGATGGGTCAGTCTCCACCAGGGTCCTCAAATCCTCATCCTGGATTACTCTAGATTGACCACTTCGGGGCTCATTTTTGAGGCTAAAATTTCCAGAACAAAATTTCTTCTGCCATCCCATGCACTGTTTGTGATGGGTCAGTCTCCACCAGGGTCCTCAAATCCTCATCCTGGATTACTCTAGATTGACCACTTCGGGGTTCATCTTTGAGGCTAAATTTTCCAGAACAAAATTTCTCAAACCAACGTCGAACAGTGTGTTCATTAACACTATCATTGCCAAATGCTTGGTTAATTTTTCGGGCTGTTTCGGCAGTGCTTTGGTTCAATTTGAATTCGTAGAGAAAAATTGGCCGAAAATTGCTTAATGACATCATATAGTAATAGGCTGAAAAGAATAAAAAAAGTTAAAAGTAGAAAAAAATGAACAGCATCAATGTATAGAGTACAAAATTCTCCATCGATCAGTATATATCACGACACAGTAGAATAAATATTTATTAAGATATGGAGCTACAAAAACACATGACATTAAAACAGACAAAACGTTTGAAACAACCTAATAGAAGGATATGTAATAATAGCATGAGTCTCTTTTCAACATTAATAATACTTGAAGACACTGAAAATGTTTTTGACATATTACTTAGAATCATGACTTAATTTTCAATATCAGAAAATTATAAGTAATAACAAATTCAAATGACCTTGACATTTAGCTTTTCTCTTAACTTTACCTGTAAAATGAGAGATTTGTATAAAATGGTCTTACTGCTCCTTTTATGTTTTTATGTCTTTTTAAAAATATATACCTCATCTCACTTACTTAATTATTGTGTTAAGACATTTATACTCTATACTTAATAGATCTCATATGTACCATAAGCCGCCAGCTTTCTTCAGGACAGAGAATTCACATAATTATGATAATTTACTCTAAAAGATTTAACAATGATAACATTTACATTTTTTTCCAATATAAATGAGAATGTTCTGTTAACTCATATAGATTATACTCAAGTAAGATGTTACTTTTCACTTCTGATTTTTCTTTAGATAAAAATGAGGGTGAGAATGAAATATGGCTCTCTGTGCTTGTTAACTCATTAATATTTTGGTTTTAATTTTATGGGGGATTATTATTGGGTCTTTTAAATAGATACGATATTCTTAGGTTCATGGTATTTGTTGATGCAAGATTTTTAAATATTTTTGCAACATGTTTTTAGCTTCAAGATTTTGAAGCCTTCAAATAGACACATTTTGATAAAACTTCATAAATGCCTCGAGTAGAAAGGTATCTCAGTTTATAACCTGAAAATGTGTTAAATTTGTATTCAAAGTAGAATCACTTCTGAAAGTGCAACTTGATGTATGTTTATTTTTTCATAGGATTTTTGTCTTATAAATTTATTTTACTTAACTGAAACTAGAGAGAATAATTAAATAAATGTGGTTTTTGTTATACTTGTAATTAGGACTGCGAATGTGTTCTGTTTGTCACACATCTTTTAGTGAACATATTTTTTTCCTAAATTGTTATGTGGCAGTTTGCAGGTTACTAAGGATAAATTCTTCCTGGGAAGAACACACACATATATTCATATCTGCCCCTCTGTACAAACACACATCTGCTGTATTCCTGATTTATTTAGTTAAGAATACAGAACTTAACAGAGCAAAAGTAGTTGTAACTGTTTATAAGATTTTTGTTTCTTATTTGACATAATTTCTACAGGTAATTTTGTTCATATAAGATGTAAATTTTTCCTGTAACACAGGCCTTTTATAATCAGCCTTAAAATGTATTCAGCAATAACAAACACTATCTATGTGCCTCCACTTGAAAATTTTTATGAAAATCATTCTAGGCTGATTCTTATATATTCTCAGCATCAGCTGAGATACTTCCTCACTCAGGGAACGTTAGATGATGAAGTGCACTGTTCAATTTGCATATTTGTTTTTCTTTCCTGGATGAAAAATTGTTAAAAGTACAGATGCTACACTATTACACAGAATTACAGATTTAGAATATTACCAGTATACCTGATACACTGCAGAGGCCAACCTTTGTATAGATTGGTTTTACTGTCCATATTACTATTATTATGTATTATATATATCATAATGTTGGAGGCTTCTACCTTGTAGAAAAGATTTACATCTTTGATAAAAATATCACATCAAGTAACATCTTACTAGTGATCAATTAATTTGGCTTCAGAATTTAAATATTTCTTCCATTTAAAGTATTTTGTGTTTTCATATATTTCGATTGTCTTAATATATAATGTTGCTTTTTCAAATCACATGAGCATTCTCCAAGCATTCAGCATACACTGTCCTATGAGACTAAAGAATTGATTAACAGCGTATCATTTTCCAAGAGGTGGACAAAGTAGAGTTTCTTTTAAAATAAAATGTTTTAATTCAAATTTCAGTATCTTTTTAATATATCCAATTTTAATTAATTACTTATAATCTGGAATAGGAAATTAATACTAATGTTCGTTATTGCAGCTTTTAAAACAGACATAAATATGAATTGATTTTTTTCTATAAGGAAGTTTTATTTAAAACACTAGATTACAAAATGCTTGTAGGGCGTATCAGTGAAAATGACAATATATAATGTATTAAATGAATGATGGTATGATACTCACTTCTGTCTGCGTACATTTAGAAATTATAGAAGTAGAACAGTCTCTATGGGATGAATGCCAGTTCTTCCGTGCATGTCTGGTAGAATTTGGCTGTGAATCCTTCTGGTCTTGGGCTTTTCTTTTTTGGGAGATTTTTTGTTACTGATTTAATATCATTATTCATGATTGGTTAGAGAAGGACGTCTGTTTCTTTCAGGGTTAATCTTAGGAGATTGTATTTTTCTTTGTTGATTTCCGCTAGGTTTTCTAGTTTCTGAGCATAATAGTGTCGCTCATCAGTTGTCTCCGATGACCTTTTACACTTCTGTGATTTCAGTTGTAATGTCACCTTTGTCACTTCTGATTATGTTTATTTAAATTTCTCCTTTTTCTTCGTTAGTCTAGTTTGTGGTCTATCAAATTTCTTTCAAAGAACCAACTGTTCATGTTGTTCATCTTTTTTTTTTTTTAATCTCAATTTTATTTAGTTTTGCTAGAGACTATCCAAATACTAGATTGTGTAAAGGAATCCAGTAAAGCTTTAGGATACAACATCAAGGTACAAAAATTAATAACCTTTTCATATACCACCAACAATAAAGCTGAGAACCAAATCAAGACATTAATTCTCTTTACAATAGCTGCAAAAAATACCCAAGTATAAATTTAACCAAGGAGATGAATGATATCTAAAAGGAAAATTATAAAATACTTATGAAAGAAATTGTAGACAACAGAAACAAATGGAAAAACAACCCATGGTCATGGTTTGGAAAACTTAACTATTGTTACAATGACCATACTGCTTCAACAAATCTACAGTTTCAATGAAATTGCTGTCAAAATACCAATATCATTTTTCACAGAATTAGAAGAAAACAATCCTAAAATTCATATGGAACCAAGGAAGACCCCAAACAGTCCAAAAAAAAAAAAAAAATCCTAAGCAAAATAACTAAACTGGAGGAATCACATTATCACCTTCAAATTATACTACAAGATTATAGTAACCAAAATAGCATGTTAGTGGTATGAAACTAGATGCACAGGGCAAATGAACAGAACAGAGAAACAAGAAGCAAAGCCAAATACCTACAGTCAACTAATCTTTGATGAATTTGTCAAACACATACACTGGGTAAAGGACACCCTAGTCAGTAAATGGTGCTGGGAAAATTAGATAGCCATATGTAATAGAATAAAAATGGACCCCTATCTCTCATCATATACAGAAGATAACCCAAGATGGATTAAAGACTTTAGTGTAAGATCTGAAACTATGAAAATTCTACAAGAAAATTTGTGACAAACTCTTCTGATCATTAAGCTTGCAAAAAATTCACAACTAAGACCTCAAAAGGAAATACTATAAAACCAAAAATGGACAAAGAGGACTTAATAAAACTAAAAAGCTTCTGCCTATCAAAATAAATAATCAACAGAGTAAACAGAAAATCTACAGAATGGGAGCAAATATTTATATTCACCTGGGAAAGGACTAATATCCAGAGTCCACAACAAACTGAACAACAATAACAGTAAAATAACTAATCTCACTCAAAAGTGGGCTTACAACTTGAACAGACATTTTCAAAAGGAAATATACAAATTTCCAAGCTAACAAGCATATAAAAAATGCTCAACGTCACTAGTCATCAGAGAATTGCAAGTTAAAACCACAATGAGGTATTATATCACATCAGTCAGAATGTCCAGTAGTTAAAACTAAAAAAAAGAAGCTATTATTTAAAAGTTGAAAAAATAATAGCTGCTGGCAGAAATTCATAGAGAAATACACATTTGTACACTGTTGGTGGGCCTTCAGAGTAGTGTAATTACTATGGAAAACAGCATGGTGATTCCTCAAAGAAATAAAAATAGACTTACCATTGCAACCAGCAATCCCACTGAGGAGTACCTACTCAATGGAAAAGATATCACTTTATCAAAGAGGCAACTGTACTTCAATGTTTATTGCAGCACAATGCACAATTGCGAAGATGTAGAATCAGTCTAAGTGTCCATTAATTTATGTATAGACTAACAAAATATGTATATATGTGTGTGTGTATATATATATATACATATAGTATATATATATATACATATAGTATATATATATATATATATATATATATATATATATATATAGTATGTATACTCACAGTCCATGGAGTAATACTCAGCCATAAAAATAAATGAATTAATGTCTTTTAAAGCAATGTGGATGGAATTAGAGACCGTTATCCTAACAGAAATCTCAAGAATGGAAAAACAAACACCATATGGGGTTTGGAGTTCAATGTCTAAGTTACATAATGCAGAATAAACAAGATTGCTCACAACAGAGCTAGCCATGGCTAGAAGAAAAACAATACTGTGAGTCTAAAAGGTATTAAAATTCATAAGATGAATGAACTGATGAAACCAAATGAGCCAAATTTCTGTAAACTTAGCTACAGCATATTCTCAACATTTTTAATGGAACAAAATGAAGAAATGTTTTAGATTTTCTGTAGAGCTTCTTTTCTGCTTGATTTAGCATTTTCTTACTTAAAAAACAATTCTAAAAGCAAACATTGTGGCTCTGAAAAGTATTTCTTAGAATGTGTCAATGGACACATTTTATGTATGTGACAGTTGTCTAGCAGACGTTAGATAGTGTCTTAATGCAAGCAATGATAAATTCAGCTAGTTGGACCAGGAAATGTGAAAAAATATATATTCTTCATTTTGGAATAGGAATTATTTATTTCATCAGGAATTTCAGTATTTCTTATGCAGGGCTCTGCATTTTAATTCAATGATTGTTCTTTTTCTGATATCTATTATATACTAGAAACCACATGATTCACAATAAGTAAGATCTGTTCTCCTCAATTCAGTGACTATAATAGTTGAGCAAAAGAAGTCATCCCATATTATAATACAGTGCTGTGCATTCTATCATGTCAACCATACAACATCACAGTGTTACATGAAAATACAAGTAAGCAGGTATATTTAGAAGTGATTAAAATATTAGTCTAAAAATTGTAAGGAAAAATGACATTGTACTTATCTTCATGGAAAATATGGAAAATAATAATGGGTAAAAGACTTGTCTTGGATAAGTAAAGCTGGAGAAGATTTTTAGCCTCCCAGACATGTGAGGGAAACAACAGCTATAACACAATGTGCCAATGTCCCAATACCATGGCAGTAAATACAGAACTGAAGTGAAACCTTAACTCCTTGCTGGTTATGTCTACATGGCAGGTCTGTCAGGAGCTCAAGTGCAGAATGTAAAAACTAAATAAGAGGATTATATTTAGTTTCATATAGTTTCTGACATCATTATTTTGTGAGACCCTAATCTTTCCAGGACACTCGTTTAGAATTTGGCAACTTCTTTGAATCAGCCTATTCCTTCATTCTTCATAAAAATGAAGTTCCAAATCTTGTTAATTGTATTCATGTAATTTATGAATTCTTTTTAAGGTACAAGGTCTGACAATTTAGTTCATGCAGTTGCTACTGTGCACGTCCATTGGCAGCACTGTACAAACCATTCAGCCAGGTTTTGCATCCTTGGTACATCAGTGCCTCACAGCTGTGTTTGTGTCAATGTGTGGTTGTGTCTTGCTGAGCGGTGTTCGCTGATGTTGTCATGTGCTTTTGTGTGCCACCGCACACATGACAGAGCTGGAATTAGAGCAATGAGCATTCATAAATTTCTGGTTAAACTTGACAAGAATGGAAGTGAAATCAGAGGCCGTAAGTCAAAGTTTGTGGGGATAATGCCATGAAAAAAATGGCCATGTGCAAATGGATTAAATGTTTCTCAGAGAGGACCTCTCACTGATGAAGAGAGGTCAGGATGGCCAGTAATGAGCAGAACTGATGAAAACATTGCAAAAATTCATTAAATTGTTCTTCAAAATTGTCAGCTGTGAGAAGCATAGCAGAGCAAGTAAACATCATTAGAAAAAGTTAGGAAAATCTTAACTGAAAATCTTGGCATGAGAAAGGTGTGGCTCTGGGACAGTGCACCAGCTCACATGGCACTATCTGTGAGGGAGATTTTAGCCAATAATTATATTGAGACACCTTCCCTACTCCCCTGATCTAGTCCCCCAGTGATGTTTTTCTTTACCCATAACTACAGCTAAAGCTCTCTGGAATGGTTATTTGTAGACACCTCTTTGATTAACTCACAAACCTATTCCAGCCCCTTCTTAAATGTTTCCCTTTAGTCTTTTGCTATTAATTTACATCAATAGAGGAAATAGAATAATACAATTTTTGCTTTATTTTGTTTTCTTTGTATGCTAGTTCCCATGGGATCACAACCCGTAGTAAGCATGTACTATACTTTTTGTAGCAATTTATTTTCTGGAAGTTCATTTATTTTTTTGACTTGTTTCAAAATGCAATGGGGCATTTAATATTTTTGTATAAATCTTATTATACAAACTATCATACCCTTGGGTTAGGCCAAGTCCTCATATTGATATATATTTCTTTAATTTTACTAAGTACTGTGAAGCTGTTCTTCAAAATGACCATTGCAATTAAAACATCTTGGATGTGTGCAGTGAACAATGTTTGGATGATGGACACACTCACAGCCCTGACTTAAGCATTGTAAAAGCTACCCATGTAACAAAAGCACTTGGACCCTCAATATTTTGAAATTTAAAAAATAAAGAAAAATTTAAAAAATATCTTAGACACTCACTAATATTTGATAATAGCAACATTTTGAGTTTGCCACCCAGAAGTATAAACCTTGGTCTCAGTTAGGGTGACCATAGAATATATTATTCTAATTAGGACACTTTTGAGAGAAAAGAGGTGTATTATTCACACTTTGCTTGGAAATAAACATAAACCAGGATGATTCAGCCCAAATTATATTTTCAACATAACTGCATTTCTAAAGCCTGAATCCTATAATTTCAATTAACCAATGAATAATTCTTTTTATCTTTACCAACATAGATAAAGTCCAAATCCTTCACGTAGAGTATGTGGTCTTTTGCTCCGAATCTCCCTGCCTTTCTCCTCCCTGTTCCACCCTTCCTCAGAGTGCAAATGCCTTGCCACTATGCTCTCAGGTTCTCTCACCCAACCTGGGCTCCTACTGATTGAATATTGTCAACTCCACTTTCCTATCTGTCCATTCCCTACATCTTAATTCTACTTCCTTCAAATTTTCTGAAACTTTCCTACTGAGATTTATTTTATTTCTCACCCTATCACACTTTACCAGCTACTGCTCTTCCACCTTTACATCCTCTTCTGCTGTGGGGTAACCAAGACCATGGAGTAGTAACCAAGACCACGAACTCTGGACTTGAATCTCAGTTCTACAATTTGACTCTACGACAAGTTACTTAATGACTCATCTGTGACTTAGATACCCCCATTTAGATGTCATATGGAGATAATAATTCTAGTCTCCTGGGATTTTGATGTGGGTTAAACACATGCAAGACATATGAAAATAGCACCTACTAGTAAGTACTGTGTACACATGGATATTAAGGTTTTTGTTACATACTAATTTTCCTCAAAAGTGAGGCTTTGTTTTTCTAAAATTTTCTCTTGATGGTGCACTAAAGAAACTCAAGTGAACCTATAACCACTGAGAAATTAAATTAAGAAATGGATTGTCCTGAAGAGTTATTTTATAATTATATAAAGTATAAATTATAAATATGATTAATATATTTAATAAATTATTCATTGATCATTGTAAATTTCTTATTATAGAATTGTAATATTATTCATACTTGAGTATTTAAGTTTTAAAATGAACAGTATGCCTTTATATATCCTAAGAATTAAAGTTAGCTTTTGATGCATAGCAGTGATATTTTAAATACAAAAATCATTCAAACATTAAAAGGAATTTTTGGAGGGTAAACAACTGCAGAATGTTTAATATAGAATAGAGTGAAAGTGACTAAATATGTCTGTTCTTGAACTTATTTAAATAGAGTAATGTAGTACATATATTTTTGTTTGATATTTTCACCTAATATTGTGATTATGAGATTCATTTAAGTTCTAAGGGTAGTAAAATAGTGTTCATTTTAATTGTTATAATATTATTTGACATTTCAAGTGCTTCTACTTTGGGCAATATAGATGTTATACACATTGTTATACATATTTAATGCACATGTGTATTTATTCTCTGGAAAAAGGAACTCCTTGCCATATTTTATAAATACGGTTAGTTTCAGTAGATAGTATCAAATAGTTTTCCAAAGTGATCGTAGATAATTTGTCTACTTATGATAAGTTTGTGAGGGTTCATGTTACCACACCATACCAAGGATCAGCATTATCAGTGTTTTCTCTTTTGGGGTATACGGTGGTATCCTTATATACATTGTCAAGTGCTAGCTGTCTTTAAAGAACTTTGCAGAATGGTTGCTGTGTACTATCTCATTTAAACAATTATAAGAGATCAGTCCCACCATTGTTCTTTCCATTTAGAATGCATTAAAGAACATTAAGAAACAAGAGAAATTGGTATTAATGTGATAAAGGTGTATACCAAGCCAAATGCAGCACAATGCTTAAGGACAAAACACCAGAAACATCTCCAGCATAATCAGCAAAAGAGTAAAGCTGCCAAATATCAGACTAATTTAATTCTGATTATATTAGACAAAGTAATTGCAGAAGAGAAAGTGATGAGATGTACAAAATTTCAAAGAAGGAGCTAATATTATCACTGGTTGTAAGTAATATAATTGTGTATTTAGTTATCTGAAAGAATGCCGGGAAACATACGTGTAACAAAATCACTTAGGAGTTTATTTAAAATAATGCTACCTGCACTTCACATTAGCCCTAATGAAAGAAGTCTTTGAGGGTAGGGATTTGGGCATCTGTTCAGCTGTTGGTTTTTAATTGCAGTTTTTTTCTTATTATTATTCAATCATAGCTGTATACATTAGTGCAGTCAAGGGGTAATGTGCTGGTTTCATATACAATTTGAAATATTTTCATCCAACTGTTTAACATAGCCTTCATGGCATTTTTAGTTATTATATGAAGACATTTGTATTCTGCATTTAGTAAGTTGTTTTTAATGTCATTTCTAAACCAACTAGTGTAAAAAGGTTATATACGTTTTGTTGTTTTACATCAGGATAAAATTTCTAACAAATTCTCAGAGTTATGTTTTCTTTTATATGGAATATAAATTCTGCACAGTGTGACATTTACATTAATATTTTAATATATTTAACAAAACAAATATTTATATTGATGAGCCTATTGATTTATCAACACTGGAAATAACATTTTAATATATGTATAATAAACCATACACGGAAATATGTAAATCTTTATGTTTACCCATTCTTAAAGCTTCCATGCAACAGTCCTATAACTCCTGAACTGTATCTTTATAACCTATAACCTTAATTTTGCTTATACCACTAAAGACTTATTGTCAAGCCTATGCCAAGCAAATTTCAATTACATTCTTTTCTTTATTATTTTTTCAATGCCACAATTTAAATAACTAGTGTAAGATGGATACTAAAAATATTTATTTTTCTTTTATCAGACATAGGACTGTTTTTTACTTAATGCCTTGTAAACATACCTGCAAGCTGTCATCACGATAGAAATAAATTTTCTTTTTTATGATCAAAGATGCTTTTGCGACAAAGTGCTTTTTACAAAGGAATTTAATAATTGGAGTTTTGAGCGTTATTTGTTTTTGCACTTTATGATTTATTTTTACAAAAGTTTTGAATTTATAAAAGATATTTAAAACATAAAACTTCTCTTCTTAAAACACTTCTAGGACAAACAGTTCAAAATGTGTTTAGATCCACAAGCCAAGGTTTTATTTAGACCAATTTTCAAAAACTCTATTCTAGCTATGTTCGATTATCTGATTAGTAGCACATTAATTAGATGAATGTGTTCACAGATCTATAAATGGCCCAACATTCACCATATATAGGAGAGATATCCAATTTTTCTTACTAATATATTCTTATAGATATATCTGCTTCCCTACATGCAGAAAGTGAGAAAAACAAAATTCTCTAGGGTGAAATTTTCCTCTAGAGCCCTAGCCATAAGTCAGAGTGAAATTGCCACCTGTTCAGAGTTCAAGGCTTAGGAGAATAATTTCTACCTGGAGAATATTTCTACTCCTTTCCTCTCACCAGTAGTACTATTGACATTACATGTATCAGTTAGGAGGAAATATGTGCCAGAAGGAGATATTCTCCTCTAGTGTGAATAATTTCCTATCTCTTTTCTCCTTGCAATCACCTTTCTCAGATTCTGTCCTGTATAGTTCTTCCAAGTACCTTTCCATTGAAAATAGTGTTGCATGTAGAAATTTCAAAGGGAAAAAAATTATACATGGAAAGTAATATAAAAGAAAGTTTGGCAACAGGCTGGAATAATTGCCTTCAATTAATGCAGCTGTGGTCACACTAACGGTATGTTAGGGCTCAGACTATTCTGATTTCAAATAATATTAAATAATGTATTTTAATGATAATATATTAAATGCTATGCTCATTTCCAAATGAATTCAAAATGAAAACGAAACTAGAGTCACAAATATTTGACTTTCGCAGGCCATTTCTTAGTTTCCTTACAGAAAAGCTAAATGAATGGACAAATATTGATTGTGATGTATAACAAAGACATCTGTACCAGAATGTTTATTGCAGCCCAATTTATAATTGCTAAGTCATGGAAGAAGCCCAGGTGTCCATCGATCCACGAATGGACTTGCAAATTGTGGTACATGTACACCATGGAATACTATGCAGCCTTAAAGAAAGATGGAGACTTTACTTCTTTCATGTTTACATGGATGGAACTGGAACATATTCTTCTTAGCAAAGTATCTCAGGAATGGAAGAAAAAGTATCCAATGTACTCAGCCCTACTATGAAGCTAAGTTATGGCTTTCACATGAAGGCTATGGGGAAAGGGCCAAGGAAGAGGAAGGGAGGGGGGAGGTTTTGGCGGAGGGAAGGTAATGGGTTGGGCCACATCTATGGTGCATGTTAGAATGGGTACAGGTGATTGCACTAATGTACACAGCTATGATTTAACAATAAAAAAAAATTTAAAAAAATATTGATTGTGATGGTTAATTTTATCTATCCGTCTGGCTAGGCTATGTGGTAGTTGTTTGATTGATTCACAGATGTTGCTGTGAATGTATTTTATAGATGCTATGTATACTTATAATTAGTTGACTTTAAGTAAAGATGATTACCTTCCACAGTGCGTGTGGGCCTCAGCCCAGTCAGCTAAAGGTCTTGAGAAATAACGCTTCCCAGAAGAGAAGGAGTTTAAGTCTAAATAAAATTCCCGCCTGAATTTCTAGCCTGGTGGTCTGCCCTATGAATTTGAGACTTGTCATCCCTCATAAATGTGTAAGCCAATTAAAATTACTTAAAATAAATTTATTCTCTCTCTATTTTTCTTTACAGAAGCCCAAGTGACAACATTGATCCTATCAACACAGAGATGGAATTTCTGGAGAGAAGGCCTGTGAACAATGCTTTCTGACACATCGCTCAGTTGATTTCTAAGCCAGTAAACCAAGTGTTTCTTGGTAAAGCTAATGATTAGGAAGAAAGTATCTAGTTAGTTGTATCTAAAGGTCACTGTCAGAACAAATATTAGAATTTTATAGAATATTTGTAGCAAATATTAGAATTACATTGACACTATATGTCATATACTTTAAAATTATGACTAATATGTTATGCTTACTTTAAAAATTATATATCCAGACTCGTGGTTTAAATATTACCTACATCCATAATTCTCCTACATCCATCTCTCATCTTTCCACACAACTCCAAACTCAACTGTAACATGACCTATGTGGTTTCTCTAATTGGGCCTGAATTATGTTTTATGATTCCTCATTTCAGCAGATACTCCACATGGCTTTATACTCCACATGGTTTTAGAAGCCAAGAACCTATGTTTATCCTTAATTTATTTTTCTATCACTGCCCCAATTCAATCTTTCTTCTAGATCTGTATGCTGTTTTTTTTTTTTTTTATTAAGTCTTTTGTACATAGATCATAAATACATTTATGCCATTTTTGATTTGTTGATTATTTGTACAAACTGAAGTGCTTATATCATACTAATCAACATAGCTTTCACCTCATTTACCAAATTATA
>CAUYPK010104224.1:0-51712 GCA_963574355.1 Loris lydekkerianus | reverse complement strand
TTCTGCTTGCTAGGATCTTGTTGAATATTTTTGCATCAATATTCTTTAGTGATATTGGTCTATAATTTTCTTTTCTTGTTGGGTCTTTTCGTGATTTGGGGATCAAGGTGATGTTTGCTTCATAGAATGTGTTGGGTAGTAGTCCTTCTTTTTCTATATTTTGGAAAAGTTTGAGTAATATAGGTACCAGTTCCTCTTTAAAGGTTTGGTAAAATTCTGATGTGAAGGCATCTGGTCCTGGGCTCTTCTTTTTAGGGAGACTTGATACTTACGCACCCAACCAAAATTCACCGCAGTGTTATTATTGATAGGTAAGAACTTACTACTGTCATGTTATTATTTGATTTCTGCTTGTTTTGTGGTCCTAACTTTGTTTCTCATTTCTTGATTTCTTTTGGTAAAAATAGTATGTTTTTAATTCTTGGTTTTTATTTTTAGTGTTATCTGTTGTAGATTTTTAAATTTGAGATTAGTATGAGGCTTCCAAAAAATATTTCATAATTTATTATTTTAAACATATGACACCACTGCTTACAAACCAGCAAGAGTAATCTAACAAAAATCCTACCCTTTACCCTCCCTCTATCAAACCTACCCCCTACACACACATAGAGGGAGGGTAAAAGGTGGGACCACACCTGTGGAGCATATTGCAAGGTACAAGTCAAATCTGTCAAGTGTAGAACATAGATGTCTTATCACAATAATCAAGTAAATGAGGTGAAAGCTATGTTGATTGGTTTGATGTAACCATGTCAGATTGTATATAAATAACCCAACACATTGTATCCCACATATGCATAAATGCATTCATAATCTATGTGTATGACATAATAATAAAAAAAAATCCTACCCTTGACCTCCATCCTCCTGTTCCTTTTTACCTTTTTGTTGTTTCCATGCATTTCTTTTTATATTATCACTCTCAAAAAGGGTACAAGTCAAATCTATCAAATATTGAACACAAATGTCTTAACACTGTGATTAAGTAAATGAGATGAAAGATATGTTAATTAGTAGGATGTAAGCACTCTAATTTGTAGAAATAATCAACACATTGAATCCCACAAAGGCATAAATATATTCATGATCTATGTGTATGCGACTTAATAAAAAAATAAAATAAAATCCCCACCGCACCCCCCCAAAAAAAAGTTGTTGTGGTTATTTTTGATGAGTTTATCATTTAATCTTCCTACTCAACATAAAAGTGGTTTATGCACCAAAATTACAGGAATAGAGTACTCCGTATTTGTGTAATTACTATTAACAGTGAGTTGTATACCTTCAGGTGATTTTTTAGTGTGCATGTTCTTTTCTTTTAGATCGAAAAACTCCTTTTAGCATTTCTCGCAGGACAAAACTGTTGTTGAAATGCCTCAGCTTTTGTTTGTCTGGGAATATATTTCTCCTTTGTGCTTCAAGGATATTTTTGCAGAATATAATAATCTAGGATTAAGAGTTTTTTTCCTTCAGGACTTTGCATATGTCATGCCACTCTCTCTTGGTCTGTAAGGTTTCCACTGAGAAGTCTGGTACTAGATGTATACAAGTTCTTTTACACACACATACACACACACACTTTTTTTTGGGGGGGGTATCTGGGACTGGGTTTGAACCTGCCACCTCCAGCATATGGGGCTGGCACCCTACTCCTTTGAGCCACAGGAATACCTTTTTTTTTTTTTTTTTTTTAATTGTTAAGGATTCTTTGCGGGTAAAATTATCAGGTTACGCTAATTATATTTGTCAAGTAAAGTCCCTCTTATAAATGTGTTTCTCCCGCAAGAGGTGTGGTGCTGGGAGAATGAGATAACCCCTCCCTCCCATCCCCCTTCCTCCTTCCCTCTCTCTGCTCCCCCATTCCCCCACCCCCCACCATGTACTGGGTCATCAACTATCCTCATATCAAAATTAAGTACATTGGATTCTTGCTTCTCCATTCTCGTGACACTTTACTAAGAAGAATGTGTTCCACCTCTATCCAAGTTAGTATACAAGATGTATAATTTCCATCTTTTTTAGTGGCTGAATATTATTCCATGGTATACATGTATCATAGTTTGTTAATCCATTTCTGGATTGGTGGGTATTTAGGCTGTTTCCATATTTTTGGTGACTGTAAATTGAGCTGCAATATATAGTCTAGTGCAAATGTCCTTCTGGTAAAAGGACTTTTTCTCTTCTACATAGATGCCCAGTAATGGGATTACAGGATCAAATGGGAGGTCTAGTTTGAGTTCTTTGAGGATTCTCCATACTTCCTTCAAAAAAAGATTGTATTAGTTTACAGTCCCACCAGCAATGTAAAAGCATTCCCTCCTTTCCACATCCACACCAGCATATGCAGCTTTGAGTGTTTGTGATGTGAGTCATTCTCACTGGGGTTAGGTGATATTTCAGGGTGGTTTTGATTTGTATTTCTCTAATAATTAGGGATGTTGAGCATTTTTTCATGTGTTAGCCATTTGTCTGTCTTCTTTAGAGAAGGTTCTATTCATCTCTCTTGCTCATTGATGTAAGGGATTGTTGGCTTTTTTGTTGCTTAGTTTGAGTTCTCTGTAGATCCTAGTTATTAATCTTTCATCTGATTCATAATATGCAAATATCTTTTCCCATTCTGATGACTGTGCATTTGCTCTGGTTGTTGTCTCCTTAGGTACAGAAGCTATTTAGTTTAATTAAGTCCCGTTTATTTATTTTTGCTGCTGTTGCAATTGCCACTGAAGTCTTTTTCCTAGGCCGATACTTTCAAGTGCTTTCCCCCCACTTTCTTAAAGGATTTTCATTGTTTCATGTCTTAGATTTACATCTTTTATCCATCTTGAATCTATTTTAATGAATGGAGAAATGTGGGGGTCCAGTTTTAGTCTTTTGCATGTGGTTATCTCGTTCTCCCAGCACCATTTACTGAATAGGGATTCTTTCCCTCAGTGTATGTTCTTGTTTGGTTTATCAAAGATTAGGTAAGTTTAAGATGTTAGCTTCATCTCATGGTTTTCTATTCAGTTCCAGGTGCCTATGTCTCTATTTTTGTGCCAAAACCATGCTGTTTTGATCACTATGGCCTGTAGTATAGCCTAAAGCCTGGTAGGCTGCTGCTCCCAGCTTTGTTTTTATTAGTAAGAATTTCCTTACCTATACAAGGTTTTTCCTGATTCCGTACAAAATGAAGAATTATTTCTTACAAGTCTTGAATGTATGATGTTGGTATTTTAATGGGGAGTGCATTGAATCTGTAGATTGTTTGGGGAAGTATAGACATTTTAACAATGTTGATTTTTCCCAGCCATGAAAAATATGGTATGTTCTTCCATTTATTAAAATCTTTTGCTATTACTTTTTCTTAGGGTTTCCTAATTTTCCTTACAGAGGTCCTTCACCTCTTTTGTTAGATATATTCCTAGGTATTTCATTTTCTTTGAAGCTACTGTGAATGGAATGGTGTCCTTGATTAGCTTCTCATTTTGGCTGTTTTTGGTATATTCAAATACCACTGATTTTTGGACATTTATTTTATATACTGAGACCTTACTCTATATTTTTATTTCTTCCAGGAGTCTTGTGGTTGAGTCTTTGAGGTTCTCTAAGTATAAGATCATATCATCGGCAAAGAGGGAGAGTTTGATTTTCTCTGCCCCGACTTGGATGCCCTTTATTTCCTTCTTGCCTGATTGTATTGGCTAGAACTTTCAGCACTATGTTGTATAGTAGTGACAATAGAGGAAAACCCTATCTGTTTCTACTTCTAAGTGCAAAAGCTTTCAGTTTTACTCTGTTGAGTATAGTATTAGCCATGGGCTTCTCATAGATGGCTTTGATCAGTTTAAGAAAAATGCCACCTATACCTATATTTTTTAGTGTTCTAATTAGAAAAGAATACTGAATTTTATCAAATGATTTTTCTGCATCTATTGAGAGGATAATATGGCCTTTGTTTTTGCTTCTGTTGATATGGTGTATTACATTTATGGACTTGTGTATGTTAAATCAGCCTTGCATCCCTGGGATTAAACCTACGTGATTGTGAGGTATGACTTTTTTAATGACAAGCTTTAATCTATTGGCTAGGATTTTATTGAGAATTTTTGCATCTATATTCATTAGTGAGATTGGTCTCAAGTTCTCCTTTTTATTTGAGTCTTTTCCTGATTTTGGTATCAGGGTGATGTTTGCTTTGTAGAACATGTTGGGGAAGATTCGTTCCTTCTCAATTTTTTGGAATTGATTCCGCAGTATAGGCATAAGCTCTTGTTTGAAGGTTTTGTAGAATTCTGGTGTGAAGCCATTTGGACCAGGGCATTTTTTTGTTGTTGGGAGATTTTACATAGTTTGTTTGATCTCAGTGCTTGAAATTGGTCTATTCAGGAAATCTATTTCTTCTTGGTTAAGTTTAGGGAGAAGGTGTCATTCCAAGTATTGATCCATTTCCCTCACATTGTCAAATTTCTGGACATATTGTTTCTTGTAGTATTCAGAGATGATCTTTTGTGTGTCTGTGACATCAGTTGTTATTTCCCCTTTATCATTTCTGATTTGAGGTTACTTTTCTATTTCTAGTTAATCTGGCCAAAGGTTTATCTATTTTATTTTTTCAAAGACTTTTTGTTTCATTAATTTTCTGATTTTTTTTTTTATTTTCAATTTCATTAATCTCTGATTTACTTTTAGTTTTTTTTTTTTTTTTTTTTTGTTGTAGTTGGTGGCCGGGGCTGGGTTTGAACCCACCACCTCTGGCATATGGGGCCTGCACCCTACTCCTTGAGCCACAGGTGCCAACCTTAATTTTAATTATTTCTTTTCTTCTGTTGGGCTTAGGATTAGATTATTATTCTTTTTCCAATTCCATAAGATTGTTTGTGAGATTGTTGATGCACTCTCTTTCAGTTTTTGAGATGTAGGAGTCTAAACAAATTTTCCTCTCAAACTGCTTTACCTGTATCCCATAGGTTTTGGTAACTTGTGTCTTTCTTATTGTTATGTTCAAGAAATTGAACTATTTCCTCTTTTATCTCTTTATGAAACCAACTATCATTCAGCATAAGGTTGTTTAATTTCCATGCCTTTGTGTGGTGATGAATGTTTTTGTTGGATCTGAGCTCCACCTTTTATAGCCTTATCTGAGAAGAGACAAGGTATACTTTCTACTTCTTTAATTTTGCTGACGTTTGATTTGTATCCTAGGATGTGATCTATTTTGAATTATGTGCCATGGGCTGATGAGAAAAATGTATATTCTTTTCTTTGGTGATGGTATGTTCTGTAAATGTCTATTGATCCCATTTGTTCTAGGGTCAAATTTAAGTCCTTTGTTCTCCTTTTAGAGAGTCTGTCCAGTTTTGTCAATGGGGTGTTAAAGTCCCTGGCTATTATGGTGTTATACGCTTACATATTGCTCATACCCCACAAGGTCTGTTCCCTATATCTGCGGTCATTTAAGTTAGGTGCATAAACATTTAAGATTGTAATGTCTTCTTATTGCATGGTTCCTTTGACCAGTATAAAATGCCCATTTTAACTTCAGTTGCTTTGAATCTAGTTGTATCTGAGAGTAAGATTGAAACCCCTCCTTTCTTCTGATTCTCATTTGCTTGAAATACTGTTTGCCATCCCTTCACCCTGAGTCTTGATTTGTCCTTCAAGGCTAGGGGTGTCTCTTGTAGAGAGCATATGAATGGCTTGTATTTTTTTTTTTTTTATCCAACCAGCCAGCCTATGCCTCATCAGTGGGGAATTCAACCCATTGACATTAATTGAGATAACCGATATGTGGGGTAGAATATTATTCATCTTGTTATGAGAAAATGTGTTGTGTAGTTTTAACCTTTGCACCATAGTAAAAACTAAGTTTTAGCCTTTAGCTGGTTGGTGTTTGCTTTGGTGGTGATCCATTGTGGTTTTCAGTATTGAGAACAGATCTAAGTATTTCCTATAGAGTTGACCTTGCTGTGGCAAATTTCCTCAGTGCTTATATATCCTCAAAAGTTTTGATTTCTACATCAATTTTGAAGCTTATTTTAGCATGATAAATTCTAGTCTGAAAATTGTTTTGTTTAAGAATGTTGAAGGTGGGTGGCACCTGTAGCTCAAAGGAGTAGGGCACAGGCCCTATACGCCGAAGCTGGTGGTTCAAACCCAGCCCCGGCCAAAAACTGCAAAAAAAAAAAGAAAAGAGTGTTGAATGTAAATGACCATGTTCTTCTGGCTTGGAAAGTTTTGGCTGAGAATTCTGCTGTTATCCTAATGGCTCTGCCCTTGTGGTTCAGTTGGCACTTACTCCTAGCTGCTTGTAGTTTTCTCCTTCTTTTTGACTTTGGACAGGTTCATTACAATGTGTCTTGTAGATGCTCTGTTAGAGTTGAGATGACCTAGGGTTCAATGTCTGTCTAAAAGGAGTATGTCAGGATCTTTAGTAACACCTGGGAAGTTTTCATTTATGATAGTCTCCAGTAGGGCTTCATACCTTTGGGACCATCTTCTTCTCCTTCTGGGATTCCTATTATTTATAAATTTGATTGCTTCATGGAGTCTTGTAGATCTCTAAGTGCCTCTTCTGCTTTCTCTCTTTTTTCTGTGTAACTACCTGAGTTAACCTGAAAACTTTATCCTGTAGCTCTGATGTTCTTTCTTCTCCATGGGCTAATCTATTTTTGATACTTTCCACTGCATCTTTACAATCCTTGATTGTCTCCTTCATTTCCTTAAGCTCTGCGATACCCTTTCTGTATTCTACATATCTCTCATCTGACTTTTGATTCTCTCTTTCCATTTTATCATCCATTCCCTTTATTGTCTTAATAAACCTTATTTTAAATTCCCTTTCTGTCAAATCCATTAATTCTTTATAGGAGGAGTCTTCCATAACAACCGCCATGTGGGCCTTTGGAGGAGTTGCTCTATTTTGGCTCTTCATGGAGCCTGATTTTTTTTTTTTTTTTATTTCTTCCTCATGTGTTTTCTGCTTTTTCACTTTCTTGTGCTCCTTTTTTCCTTCTCACTTCCTCCTTTGCTTCAAGTTACCTTGTCTCAGGGTTAGGTGATGAAGAGGCCTCTTAGTATGGGACCATAAAGTGGAGAAGGGTTAAAGTGAGCAAGGAGAAGCAAGAAGAAGGGGGAAAAAAATAAGAAAAAAGTAAGAGAAAAGAAAAAGAATGAAAAAGAAAAGAAAAAACGGGGGAATAACAGAAAAAAAAATTGAACAACAGAAAGAAGGAAGACAGGAAGGGAGGATGAGAGTGATAGAAGAAATGTTATCATTCAGCATGTTGCTAAGGCCATGGCTATAGCTCAAGGGTTTTGAAGAGCTGATCTAGGTGGGTTCCTCTAAATCAGGTACTCCTTACCAGCCTGAACACACCCAAGCTCTTCTGCCAAGAATAGGAAGAGAAGGAAAAGAGCAAAAACAAAAATACAAGAAGAAAAAATTGAGTAAGAATGTAAAAAAAAGAAAGAAAGAAAGAAAAAGAAAAAGAAAAGTTCCATAGTGTAATCTTGCTAATACTTTCTTCCTGGGGCCAATGGATAGAAAGTTCCCCTGGCCTCCTTGAGCTGTGGTCTACCTGACAGACCATAGCTGTGTCACACCAGCCCTCAGCAAAGAAAGGGAGAGAAAAGAACAAGAAAAAAGAAAGAAAAAACAAGGGGAAAAAGAAATAATATTATAATAAGAATAGATAAAGGAAATTAAATGTACTATTGTATCAAATAAAGGAGGGGGAGGGAAGCAGAATAAAGAAAGAAAGAAGACAACAAACGGAGAAGATAGAAAAACAGGGTGGAAATATCTTAGCTGATGCAAAAGCACATTATGTGGGAGAGATGAGAGAAGTAGAAGAGTCTCCATCAACTGAGAGAATGCACAGGACTGAAATAGGGAGAAAGAATAAATAAAGCTAAAATTCTGTAACCAAAAAATACAGGAGCCCCTGCTCTTGTTGAATGTAAAAATGGAAGTTATGAAAAGATCCAACCAAACAACTTAGCAAAAAGCCAAACACGTTGTTACAAAGTTAAAAAAGCTCAAATAGCCTGATTCGTAAACAACCTCAGCAACCAAATAGAGCTGTGGTTCTCAACTTTCCTAATGCTGTAAGCCTTTAATACAGTTCCTATGGGTCATGACCCATAGGTAGGTTGAGAACTGCTGCAATAGAGGAAGGAAAGAAAAAAATTTAACAACTACAAGAGAGAAAAAAGAAAAAAAATTTATATATGTACATAAAAACATATACATATACATGATGTAGTGATCTGACCTTAATAGGAGAATATTTATGTTGCAATATACAGCCTGGACATAAAGTGGTGCTGTGAATTTAGGGGGATGAACAATACAGCTGTTAACTTCTCTCTGGTTCTTAGGCTTATATCTGTTTCCCAGCTTAACTGTTCCTGGTGATCATTTGATTACCTGCTCAGTTCTCAGACTGCCAATCTGGGATCTCACAGCTCTCCAAAATTCTTCAGAGGTAGTCTCACAGTTTCCCCTGACAATGTTTCCATGGAGTGTGGGAGACCTTGGGCCTGTCACTAGTGGAGGCTCACTCCCAGCAGATGGAACTCAGACTGCTGTTGCCTTAGGCCCCCAGCAAGAGGTCTGACCTCATAACCTTCTGGCAATCTTTATGATAATGGCCACTCCCTGTCTGGGGGAGCCTTCCTGTACGGATGTCTTACCCACCACTGAACACCAGCAGAACCACTCCAGACAGTACTCTAATCTGGCCACCAAACACCACTCAGGAGTGCAAGTGCACATACCTCTTATCTTTCCACTCAATGTCTAGCTTCCCCCAAGAACTGAAGACCACAAAAGGCTTCTTCTGGTACCTCTGTGGGAGAGGCGGGCTGCTGCCTCAGCTGCTCTTACAGGGCAGGCTGGCAAAAACTTGCTTAGTGTGTCAGGTCTCTGTAGCTCCGGTTTGCACACTGAGTCCACCACCTCGCTGCACATCCTGAGCCATACCTTCACGCAAATTCCCCACACCAGTTATGATAAAGCCCTTTCCCTCTCCCCAGCTGCTCCAGAAGAGCTCTGCTAAATGTCCTTCCCATCTGCCATCATGCTCCGCCTCCTCTCTCTCTCTCTTTTTTTCTTCTGATAGGACTTTTTCTTTGGGAACTTGATTATCAAATGTCTTGAGGTAGTCTTGTTTAGGTTGAAACTGCTTGGTGTTGTGTGACCTTCTTGTACCTAAATATTGGTATCTTTCTCTAAGTTTGGCAAGTTTATTGTTACTATTTCTTTGAATAAAACTTCTACCTCAATATGTCTCTCTCCCTCGCCTTTAAGGCCAGTTAACTCTCAGATTTTCCATTTTAAGACTATTTTTTAGATATTTTAGGCATGCTACATTCTTTTTTATTCTTTTTAAAAAATTTCAGATTAACATTAGGGTACAAATAATTAGGTTACAAAGTTTGTGCTTGTTAGGTAAGGTCCCTGCTGTAGTTATACCCCATACCCAGGATGTGTACCATACACACTTACATCATGCCCATTAGGTGAAAGCACACCAACATGTCTCCCTGCTTCCCCCTTTTTCTCCCCCTTTGCCCAACTTGAATTAAATTTGAGTTTTCTCTTGTGTAGGCATGTATTAGTATTATCTACTGGCTTCATATTAGTATTGAATATATTGGATACTTGAAATACTTCTGTTTGCTTCACATATTAAACTTTTTTACAAAATTGAGCTTGAAGAAAGGATTCTTACACACAACAGTAATAAAGTACAGAAACTTCTGGTCTAGTAGATAAATAAGAGAAGCCAGAATCTGTATCTATGCATCCTTGGCCTATGGTCTTGTCTGTGTGCTATAGCTATAGCTGCCACCAATATCATTACTACCTTCTCTACAATAGTTTTCCCAAGGGCACATATGCAGATTATTACAAAAGTTGTGAGATACACAAAAATCAAGAAACATAAAATCTGTGCGAATGGAAACTAATGAAAACCTCCAAACAACACTAATAAGCTCAGTAAGATGAAACTTGCATGAGCAAATCAGAAAGGACACTGTCAACTGTGTTTCTTAGACATGAAATCATGGAACATAACACAGTATGTCTCAAAACTTTCATAGTTACTATGTACTAGAAGCCATTGATAATTAGGAAAACTCATACACCTTGATCAATGGGTGTATCATTTTGTTCCTAGGCCAACGTGAAGCATAGTGCTTTAATTGTTTTGACAAGAACAGAGGCACTTTGGAGCACATAAACTGCTTTTCTTTAGCATTCTGCTTAACTTCCATTTTTAATTTTCCCATGTGTAATATGTGAACTAAAACAAAAACCTAAGGAACCCCTCACTTACTGAACAGACCTCCTCTCAGGTAAGGGGACCTCAGAGAAACCTTAAAACTGAAGTCCTAGCCATGACAGGATGGGAGGTAAGACATGCATTATTTTACCTCCTCCCTTGCTAACAACCATCAGGCTTTCTTCTCCTAAGGGCCAGAACAGCATTCTTTTATGAAAAAGACCACGATCTATGAGTGGTTTTCAACACAGAGAGTTTTTGTGTCCTTTATTTACTTTTTTGACTTACAGAATGGTAATTTCTGAACATGGACCCCCCAAAAGTACAGAAAGCTTAATTGCACAGGCACATGTTTCTATTTTCATAAATGTTCATGACTCCTGCTATAACTTGAATGATAATGGCCATCCCATCCAGGATAAATTCCCGTTCCCATTGTCCCTGCCTCAAAACAGATATTCCTGGCTTGTGCATGGGAATTTGCTTTTCTGACTGTTGGAATAGCCACTTGCAGGCAAAAGCCTTTATAAGAAATAAAGCTCTGCTTTTCAAATTATGGACCTCATTATTTCTTCAGTTAACACATTGAATTGGAAAAGTAGAAGAGATGTTTTCAAATTTTAAGTACAAAACCACACAAAATCAATAAAGCACTTATACCATAAGAAGTTCCCAAGCAATATAAAAGAAACTCAAGATCTAATTTTTCTCTGCCCTACTTAAAAGATGACCACAGAAAAATAGGTGGACTACAAAATTTCATTTTGGTTACAAAAGTCATCTCACACTGTCAGAGCCTTGCTGGACTCTAAAAAAGGGAAGCCCAGAGAAGTCTCCTTAATTCCTCTTTACCCTTTCAAGAAAGCAGGGTTTCATTACTCTGCCAAAATTGTCTTTGCATGTCAGCCTTTTTTGTTGTCTCTCCTTCATTCCAAGACAAAGAAAAAAGACAAAGAAAGGACAGTCTTCCCTTCTTCCCAGAGGATCCTCTTACCTTCATAGGGCTGCCCAGAAGGGACATAATCAGGCTCTTTCCCTGTGAACTCTTTCTCCCCTCCATGGAACTGCCCAGATGGGACATAATCAGGCTCTTTCCTTGTTAACCCACTCTCCCTACATGAACCCTCTCCTCATGGGGGCTGCCCAAATGGGACATAATCAGGCTTTTCCCAGTGAACTCTCTCCTGCGTGACTTTTTTTTTTTTTTTTTTTTTGTGAGACAAGAGTCTTACTGTGTCAACCACAGTAGACAGCTCACAGCAACCTCAAACTCTTGGGCTTAAGTGATTCTGTTGCCTCAGTCTCCCAAGTAGCTGGGACTACAGGCACCCGTCACAATGCCCTGCTATTTTTTGGTTGTGGTTATTATTGTTTGGCTGGCCTGCACTGGGTTTGAACCTGCCACCTCTGGTGTGGCCAGCGCCCTAGCCACTTAAGCTACAGGCGCCAAGCCCCACATGACTATTTCCAAAGTCATTTCTTAGACATGCCATCATGACCCTGATGCACTTGATGCACTTGACCCTGTGAGCCCTCTCTCCCACATGTAGCAAGCCAGGCCCAAGAACTCCTTGCATGCTGAGTTTGGGCATCTCTGTTGCATTTTGCTTTTTCTACATTTTTTCCTAGTCCTTTTCTCTGGTATTAAATAGATCCATCCTTTTCTCTCTGTGAAGTGGTGATAGCCAACACTCAATTTTGAGCTTTCCTATGAAAATAGGAATAAAAAAGCAGGACTACTCATGATACAGTTTAGATGTTAAGAGTACACTGAAAATTGTAGCCAAACTCTTACCAAAAGATAAAGTTACTTTATCTTGTTTTTTTTTTTTTTTCCTCTGTGCATCTATTTTCTCTGAAAGCCACAGATGCCTATGAGCCATATTATCCTAACAAAGAGTCTCAACCTGACCAGAACTTCCAGTGATTCTTACCTTATCTGCTTGCCTTCTCTCATGTCATATAAAGAAAAGAAGACATCGGTATCTTCTCCAATGGTATTATAGGTGAAACTCTTTAGGCTGAGGAAGAAGTGATGTGGCACTGGCATCCGACAAGTTTCCCCATGACGTGGTCGCATTGTATCTACCTAATAAAGAAGGCAAAAACCAGTGACTCATAATTTTAGTTACTTATTACATTTATCATTTTAAAAAATGAAAACTAAATTAGTAACTCTCCTCACATTGCTGAAGGGAATTATTTCTAAGAGATAGACTAAATATGTTTTCCTTGCTAGTAGGAGTTACCACATTGACAGACTTAGGTTGAGGTGGGCAAGCAAGCAGCTGGGAGAAGTAAACAGTGAAGGAAATATGAAAACAGTAATTCTAACCTAGAAGTAAACTCAAAATCTCCACCAGGTCAAAAACACATACCGTATATACTCGAGTATAACCCAAGTTTTTTAGGCACAAAATCTATGCCGAGTTCGGGTTTTTCGGCACAAAATTTGTGCCGAAAAAACTCGGCTTATACTCGAGTATATACGGTAAATTTTCCAGAGAAATATTTTCAAAGTCATTTCTTAGAGATGCCATCATGACCCTGATGCACTTGATTTATTTTACACTGTTAGATGGGTAATAGTTACCATTCTAAATAACATTCTTATTTTTTCTTAGTGATTCATTATAGTCTCAGTCTACTTTCATTTAATTGTGCTTATACAAATTTGCACAGAGGAATGGAGACTGGGCAAATCTGGAGATCAAGTCTCCTTAGATGAAGACACCAAACAATCAAGAAGTAATTGGTATCTGTTATTTCCAGGTGCATTGATATGTTGTGATCTCTTACAAGAAAAGTTAAGGGAAAATATTGGGAGTCCTGAGTAAGCTGCTTACCTGGGATGTGCTCTGCTGTACACTCTGTCGGCTAGATAAATGCTATGAAAAGAAAGAAAGAAAAATTCACTCTTTTAGGGAAGAAACTAAATTTTATTAAGCACCTTCTATGTGCTAAGAAGTCTGATGTATCTTTTACATTTATGATTTCATTTGATTCTGATAATCCTATTAGACAAGTGGTATTCATATTTGAAGAAGGCAACTAAATCTTGCAGACGTGTCCAAAGTTTTTTGTTTTTTTTTTCCTCTGATACAGTTTGGAAGAATAAGAGTTGTCTTGGGCCAAACATTAAATACACAAACACTAACAAAGATGATCAGCAAAACAAGTCCATGCACTTTTCGTGATATCAGACACTGCACATAGGCAACAAGAATTTTTAAAAAGTCCACACAAAATTAACATGTGGCCCATAAGCTGCAGGTTGGCCACTCATGGTAGAGTAAGACAGTAACTTGCTAAAGATCACAAAGCAAAGTGGTAGCAAAGCCTAGATTCAAATCTGAGCCTGTCCAGCTCATAGTAAAAGCTAAGTTACAGGTGGGTACCTGCTACTGGATTTTTGCTTTGGCACTGTTCTCTCCACACACTGTACCATTTTCTAAACCAGTGGTTTTTAACCTTCCTAATGCTGTGGACCCCTTCATACAGTTTCTCATGTTGTGGTGACCCCCAACCATAAAATTATTTTTGTTGTTACTTCATAACTGTAATTTTGCTAGTTATGAATCGTAATGTAAATATCTGTTTTGCAGGATATATTTAGGTGACCCCTGTGAAAGGGTCGTTCAACCCCCAAAGGGGTCACAACCCACAGGTTGAGAACTGCTATTCTAAACTGTCTAATTCAGCTTCTTCAGGCTTTCCACATTGGACCCCTTTAATTAAAATAGGATCTCTCCCAAACATCTCCCCAAGTTGCTCCTTTCCTGCTAGCTGAAGTCAGAAGAAGCAGATTCTAATACCAGCTACTTGCTGAAGTGGATTACTTAAGAGAGAGACTAAAGATGTTTTCTCTGCTCATAGAGGTTCACTAAAAAGCTGTGAAACTTCAAAGAAATTGCTTAATCTCTCCAGGAGATGTTTTCCAGAACTGTGAATTTGAAGTATATGCCTATCTTATCTTTCCCATAAAGTTATTATGGATCTCAAATTATATAGTGGGAATAAGAGAACCTAAGTGCAGAAAGCAGAATACCAGTTCTGAATCATTAAAAAAAATATTGATATGTGGGTACACATTTATGGGGTACATGTAATATTTTGACACATGCATGCAAAGTGCAGGCAGAATGGGAACTAAAGACCTCATTTTTGGCAAGAGAAAACACCTTCGGAAAAAGAGAAAAAGAGAAAGCTGAGCTGAGCAAGATGGTATAAAAACAAGTTAGCTAGTTTACTTTTAAATCAGCCACTAAATTCCTTATCTGAGCAGTTCCTGCTTTTCCTAGAAACCTGGTCTGTAGGGGATATAGCTTGCACACACCCCTGATGGGTCTGTGAACACTCTGAAGAAATAATGGTCACAGAGGAAGCGTCATGGAAGGCCTGGCAAGAAACATTAACAAGGCCATCTCCTGCCCAGTCAATAGCCAAAGAAAATACGCATTGTGGAGATTTGTATTTGGCCACCGTAGAGATCAAAGAAAAAGCTTGGGCCCTAAAATGAGTAAGAGAGCTTATAACCCTTAATCGACCGAGGAAGACACCTCTGGGTGGAGATCAGAAGAAAATTCTTCTGTCTGATCAATTCTTCAGAGGAGACTGATGCTGGTGGCATTTTACTCCACAGTGAACTAGTGGGGATTAAACCCCTCCTAAGGAATCTGTGTGTGTGACCACAGACAGGAGGCTGCCCCAACGTAAGACTCAAGGCTGCTCAGACCCTTAAAGTCAATCATTATAGAAACAACAGAAGCTGACAAGCTTATTCAGAGAAACTGCTGACATTTTGGTTCCCTTCCTCAGCTTACCCTCTGGGCTAATGAGGAAATAGCCTTGAAGAGAAGTTGAGCAGAACAAATACTCGGGGCCATTCTCCAGAACCCCACTAATGCATGATGGCCCTATGTGTTTCCCACCTTTGAAAATTCTATTCTGTGTGTCCTCTTTGTCTCTTGCTGCTTCTAATTTTATTTTTCTTTAGTTGATCACCACCAGCTCCACAAGTCTTAAAGGATCTTGCCCCCGTGGCAGGACCCTTACAACAATGTATAATGATAAAATCAGGATATTTAGGATATTAATCACTATAAACATTTACCCCATCTTTGTATTGAAAACATTTCAAATCTTCTCTCCTAGCTGTGTTGAAATGTACAATAAATTATTAACTACAGTCATCCCATTATGCTACTGAACCTGAACACTAGAACTTATTCTTTATAACTCTTATGTTCATACTTATTATCCAACTTCTCTTTATCTCCACAACTCTAACTTCCGAGTCTCTGGTAACTATCAGTCTACTCTCTACTTCCATGAAATCCACTTTTTTTTTTTTTTTTTTTTTTTAGCTTCTATGTAAGAGAACATGTGAAGTGTGTCTTACTGTACCTGGCTTGTTAAATTCAACATAATAACCTCTACTACCATCCATGTTGATGCAAATGACAAGATTTTGTTATTTCTATGCCTAAATAGTATTTGATTGTATATATTTACTACATTCTTTATCTAATCATCTGTTGGTGGACAATGACAGTGATTCCATACCCCACACTCATTCCCTTCCCTTCGGACTCTTCACTGAGGTGACCATCATCGTCTGTATCCCTCCAAATCATTTCAAAAACATTCACATACATATATGTATCCATTACCAGTATATAGTGCTGAATTTTGTGAAGGAAGTTTTAATTAGAATTTACAAACAATCATTGTACTATATTTCATGCTGCAAGTTGATTCTCCTTTAACATTTTTCAGATCTGTTAATATCATTTGTTGCATTTGACAGGTAGAAAGTATTCTGCCAAGAAATTTCCATTTTGTTCCATTTCTGTCTACTATGTATCAAGCCATGATTAATACCCTGGTACATATTTCCTGAGCACCCAAACTCATGAGCAGAATTGCTATGCAGTTCTGAAGCTGTTACAGGAATGTGTCCCTACTTCCCAAGGTAATGACCACTTAGAATATAGCCTTCTCATGTTCCTGTTTTTAATCTCTATAAATTTTTTTTTATAGATAGTTCATGGTCTATTTTCTGCCCCTTGAAAAGCAAATCACCACCAAATAATTATTTAAAATATTCCCATTATGTCTTCACCTGATGCTGTTTCTATCATATCCCATATTAAATAAATGCATAAATCATTTTTTTAAGTGAAATCATAGCTGTGTACATTAATGCAATCATGGGGCACCATACACTGATTTTATAGACCATTTGACATATTTTCATCACATTGGTTAACATAGCCGTCTTGGCATTTTCTTCATTTTTGTGCAAAGACATTTATATTCTAGATTTACAAAGTTTCACATGTACCCTCGTAAGATGCAATGTAGGTGTAATCCCACCAATCACCCTCCCTCTGCCCATCATCCCCTCTCCATCCCCGCCCTCGCCCCCGGCCCCATCTTCTTAGGTTATAACTGGGTTATAGCTTTCATATGAAAGCCATAAGTTAGTTTCATAGTAGGGCTGAGTACATTGGATACTTTTTCTTCCATTCTTGAGATACTTTACTAAAAAGAATATGTTCCAGCTCCATCCAGGTAAACATGAAGAAGGTAAAGTCTCCATCTTTCTTTAAGGCTGCATAATATTCCATGGTGTACATATACCACAGTTTATTAATCCATTCATGGATCGATGGGCACTTGGGCTTTTTCCATGACTTAGCAATTGTGAATAGGGCTGCAATGAACTTTCTGGTACAAATATCTTTGTTATAATGTGATTTTTGGTCTTCTGGGTATATACCTAGTAGAGGAATTATAGGATTGGCAGTTGGGAGAGCACTATGGTATTTTCTGTTTTGTTTAATTTGTTTACTGCTAGCCTCTCTCACAACACTCATTTTATAACTAGACTACTGAAATAACATTTTAGTAGTTTAAGAATTTCCTTAAATGGTATTTACCTACCCTGTGTGATGCGCTATGGTATTTTCTATTTTGTTTAATTTGTTTAGTGTTAGCCTCTCTCACAACACTCATTTTATAACTACTTTAAACAACAAAAAAGTACAGAACATGTGGACCTCATAGGGCAGTGAGGGTGTGTGCCTGATTCCAATGTTGGCTGTGCTTACAGTCCAGAATGGGAGATATCGTAGAGGTAAATAAATAAATATAATTTGCGATGTATTCTAGGAAGGGAACCAAAAAGGAACTCTGATAAAATTTGGAGATGGAGCTTAGAGAGAGGGGTCAGAGATGATTTCTCTGAGGAGGGAAATAAGCTGAGATGGTAAGTATGAAGAAGGCAGACATCCAAAGCACAGGGGCAATGGCCTTCCAGGGAGAGGGGACCCGAGGCGGGAGGCGGGAGGCGGGAGGCAGGTGTGTCTGCCTGCAGTGAGAGGGGAGACCGTGAGGAGGCAAGGGTGTAACATGCAAGGATTTGTAGGCGATGGCAAGGCGTTTGTATTAAATTCCAAGGGTCATGGGTAGCCCTGGAAAACTTTGAATTGTGCTAAATCAGGTCATGCACCTAAAGTTATTGTAAATAATTCTGTGCCTTGACCTCCATTGTTGAAGATTGCACGCTGCATTTTCGGAAAGAAACTTGCCAAGTTCCAAGACTGATTAACTCTCTAAGGCTTGTGGAGCCTGAACAAGATGAGCTCGCAGAGTCAAAGACCGAAAGAATAAACGGAAGAATTCCCTTGGGGAACAGATATAGCAAGAGTGGACACATCATTTGTCGTCCCCACTGGAGTCCAAGTGTGTTAGAGATATTCCCATTTTCAGGCACCAGGCTTTTCAAATAGTTGCATAAAATCCTTCATATTGAATCATTCCAGCATGGCATGCAGTTTGCTATTCACCAATTTCCATCTCCCCAACCTTTACGTGGACAGCTGTGCTGAAGAAAATAGGTGAAAGATTATGTTGGCCAGTTCGCTGGGTATTCCTATTTTATGGCTTTTATGGGAATGCAGTTCAAGCTTGCCTGCTCTTTTATTTAAAATACCTCCTTGTAAATTCCAGCTGTTGACCATGTAATTAATCCCTGTATGGAAAAAAAATATTGGCGTTGGTTTCTGCAATCCTTGGGCTTCATCCCAACAGGAGAAAATATTCATCATAGTCCTTCCCATCATTCCACAGTGGTTCCTCAAAACCATCTTATACATGACACAATTAACACACACTGTGACTTTTGTTTATTTTTCCTGGTTTCTCTGTGAACTCTAGGGTTTTAAATAACTAGCATCTTCTGTATTACTCATAGACAGGGCTGCCATTTGACTTATTAACTTATGGGGGCGGGGGTTATTGCAGAGTTGCTAGAATTGGTGTGGTGGGTAACTCTTAATAACTGAAACTGATACAAGGGACAGGATCTGGCATCTCTCTATGGCCACAGGATTCTACAAGGCTGCACCTTACCTCTTCTTAAAAGTCATTCCATTTTTGTGGTCTCTTCTTTGGCTAGATGTCTCAAAAGTTGTTTTCCAAAATAAAAATAGTTGATAATTTCAAGCTCTTCTCTTGCACAGGTATTTGCCTTTTGATTTGGACCAAAGTTTTATGATAATGAGAAAATTCACCTGTTTTTTGTTCAGAAGGTGACTGGACAAAGCTCTAGAAAGCCAACCTGTCCCTGCCATGTCATCTTTTGCTTTGTTCTTATACCACAAATATGTACGGCCAGCTCTGCTCATTATAACATGATGTTTGGAATAAGGATAACACCTGTGTTGTTGGTATAGCCTTGATGGTATTTTCAAAAGTTTAAGCTTTGATAAAGAAATCGATGAAAGACTATTAGCTTTGCAACAATGTCTGAAAATCAAGGTTTTTTGTTTTTTTTTTTTAAGCCCAGAAAAGAAAAGGCTAATTTTTTTTTAAATTATTACCACCTGAAAATTTATCCTGATCTGGTAAATATGTGCACTAATGACAAACAAATTTAGGGCAAAATTATGAAAGCATTAGGTAGTTAATTAGGAACTACTTTCCTCAGAAGGAGGACAAAGTGAGGCCTAGGGGCTATCTCAGTGCCACCCACCTTTATTCTATCCCAAGTGTCGCTCACACGTGGAAGGAGCAACCACCCTACCAATCTACCTGTCATAACTTAACCGTACAGACTGCAAAAGGATGTAGCTGAGTCTCTAGCCCAGGACTAGGTATAATAGAGTCTCGAGGGTGACCTAGAATAGCCTTAAGAATGATTATTCTGTGGTTCACAACCTCACCGTGGGTTCTCAGAGAGGCTCGTGGGAGGTCCACATGCGTAGTCAAGATCTGGTTCCAAGGTGACCTCTGAACCATGAGGTAGGCCTGACCCAGGAGGTGTAAAAAAGAACCGTGGGCCATAACCCTTGCCTCTTTGCCTTTTCCTTATTTGTGACAAAGGGGGTTCCTTTGCTGTCTATGGCGAATGTATCTTTCTCTGTAAGCCTTTCTTTCTCACTAAACTTGGTTTCATGCTTGCTTTACTTTGGGATGTCTGGTCATTTTCAACCAAGAGTGCTCCAAAAACCGAGGACCCAGGCAGGTGCCTGAAACCCTGACATTTTAGGAGAGACACAGCTGCCTTGAAATCCATCATTCTCAGGATCTCATTTTTAAGCCCCCAGTTTCCAGTCCACCATACCTCATATGGTTGTCTAGGAGGTTACCTGGATATGAGCAGGGTGGATGACGGATACGTTAGGCTATTTCGATTGATTTGAGTCAGGCTGACCTGGGCCATTATGGCAATAAGGCACAAGCCTTCCTTTTCTTGACAAAACTTTACCTGCTGTTTTCTATTATTTCAGTTATTCTGGCAACTTGAGCCACTACTGTGCTGCTCTAGGAGAGTAGATAAATCACATGTTTGGTTATATTTTTGTTAAGACAGAGATAAAAAAAGACACATTGACCCAAATGTGGATGAATTTTAATATGTTTTTATAATACATAAAGCGGAAAACTGCTTTATAAAAGCTTATGCTTATTCATCCAATTAAATCTATTTGTCAAATGGAAAAGAATTTGGAATGAATATAAATCCTTGATCAGAACAGAAGTAGAAAATTATATGAGGAATCCTCCTGAGTGTAAAATTTGGAGGGGAAAAATGTTGATGGTAATTTCTGAAGAATTTTCTAATTTGTTATTTTCCCTAAGATGTTTTAAGGTCTATGGAATGTCTTTGTAAGCCATAGCTTACAAATACTTAAAAGGGAGCAGGTTTCAGGGTAAAAATAAATATGTTCAACTAACACTATTTGATAGTCTACTCTATTTAAGATAAAATAGATGAGGTATGTGTTCTGAAGGATGTTTTGGTAGGAAGAAAATATGAATGTGAATGATTTAATAAAAGATGATGAATCAATCCAACCACTTTAATATGTATCTTATGAATAAAATATCTTTATCAATATCAACAAAAGAGTCCCTTATTAGTGTGTTTTTTGAGAACTGGCCAGGAATAGTTATCAACGTCTATACATCTTAAAAACTATTCTTCTACCACTGTTATAACATCTTTGTTTTGTGTTATGAATTGCTTTACTTTTTCAGATTGGAATAGGATTACAATTTTTATAAACTTTTTTTGTTTCAAAAATGTAAGAATATAAAATAACGACCATTGTAATACATTCTACCCCCTGAAAACAAGTTAGTGCAGATTTGGAAATTGGACATCCAAAAGGCAGCGTTAGAACAAAGTCTATTGCAAAGATTATACATCTGTACAGAAAGCCACCAAAAGTCTTTAGTGAAGCCAGGGGTAAGCAAGGCCCGGTGTGCAGAGTTTTGTAAGACATTATCCAGCTGAGATGTGTGTGTGTGCGTGTAAGCAGTTCATTATAAGTATGTCTACTACACACTCTTGCTGATTCGATTATATTCAATTTGCACGTACATTCAATTTTGAATCTATTTATATAATAATTATAATAAAACATGTTCATTATTTATATTTATATCTTTCTAAAGCTCAGAGAGAATTACAGCTTTTATCACTACCCTCTAGGCTCCTGATCACTCCCCAGTAGGAAGGGAGTCCTCTCTGGGGGCTGACTCCTCACCACCTTACCATTGACAGCAGCTGGCCTGAGAGTTACTTCAATACTGCATCATTTAATTTTATGTAAATATGAAAAAAAATAACCTCCTACAAAATGGAAAATTATTTTCTCAACTGCAAATTAGTAATCACAGGGTGTTGTGTACCTTAATCTCCACTAGTATTTTTCAACCTTTTTTATCTCTTGGCACACTTGAGCCTATAGTTAAAATTTTGCAGCACACTTAAATTATGTTGATCAAAATAAGAATATACTTATTGTGCTTTGAACTTCTTTTGAAACTAATTTAATTAAGGGTCTTTAAAATTTTGGGCAGCTCACCTCACATCCTCTCAGGGCACTCTGGTGTGCTGAGGCACATTGACTGAGAATCTCTGCTCTGGACCCTCCCCCTTCACTGATTTACATGAATCCTCTATCGACCTACAAGCATCAGCTGCAGGACTAAGCTTTTGAGAAATGGGCAGGGGAGGGAACAACATCATCTTCTCTTTGTCTCCACCACTCACAGCTCCTTTTGCTAGTAAGCAATCTGCTAGGAATAGGTGCATGTATTTCTCTTCTTCCAAATTAGATTGCCTTGCTATGAAAAGAATGTTACATTCACTGTGTGTTTGGGTGAAGCTAAAACCCTTTAAAAATAACCCGGTGGAACTATAATTACATATATTAAATTGTAACATGGCTTGTGGTAAAATGCTTTTTGAGAAACAAACAACTAATTTACAATGGAATTTTTGGAAAATAATTCAAAGCCTGGAAATGCTTTTCCTTACCCAGGAAAGGTTGCTTGTATCCCATTTTAGCCAGGTGAGAAAACAGCTGCAGTGGGTCTTACTGTCTGTTCTTCTTCAATGCTGCAGCTGTAGCCAAAAACTGCAGCACGGCACAGCCGTCCCCACCCCTGGTAGATAGAGAGGGGGCGGGCTGCAGGTACTGCCCAGCAACCACCTTGCATTTTCCCTTCTATTTCAAAGAAGGAAATAGGCCAATTGCTCCCTTCAGAGCAATTGCCATTGTTCAAGTATTAATACATACTCTCCTGATTTTATATCAATAAAAAGTGAATCTAAGCAGTTGTGCACTGATGAAATCACCCACATATGTATTATCTAACTTCAATTTCTGCTGTCAAGAAAATGGAAAAATAGTATTAAATTTTCATTTTTCTTAAAGCAAGAGGACCAGGCAATGTTACTCACACCTGTAATCCTAGCACTCTGGGAAGCCGAGGTGGGTGGATTGCCTGAGCTCAGGAGTTTGAGACCAGCCTGACAAAGAGTGAGACCCTGTCTCTACTAAAAATAGAAAAACTAGCCAAGCGTTGTGGTGGGTACTTATAGCTGAGTAGTCCCAGCTATTTGGGAGGCTGAGGCAGGAGGATTGTTTGAACCCAAGAGTTTGGGGTTGCTGTGAGCTATGACATACTAAGGGCAACAGAGTGAGACTCTGTCTAATACTAAAAAAAAGTAAAGCAGGTAAAACACCTTTTCTGCTTTCAATGCAGTAGAATTGTGATCCAATGAAGCCATAAAAGCCAAAACTGTTAGGGAGAATACGAATTCCCATTCTGACTTTAACGCCATGATTTTCTTGACTATACACCTACCTCCGGAAATCCCTGCTGAAATTCTGTGACTCACATTCATTTTACTAATACTATTTTCTAGCTGAATCCGCTTCATTCAAACCCCATAACTACTCTACTATCTGTTAAGAGATTTTTCTCAATAATCTTTACAAAATTTTCTCCATGCATGATTTAGTTCTCAGCCCCCCCAAATACAGTAAACGATCTTCCAAGTGAAAAAGACTTCATGAAATGGGTTAAAAAAATAATCAGAAGAAAAGGTTCACCAGTGGGAAGAGAAATAACCATACGAGACCTAAGATACGAACTTGGGGTTTGGGGAAGCAAATTTTTAAAAGACGGGTGTTAAAGAGATGTACGTATAGTTGATAAAGGGGGGAGGGAACAAATGGTACACTGTTTTCCCACTTGGGAATTCTGAGGAAATAAAGAAGAAGCATTAGAAATTCTGGAATTTTGGAGGAATTCTGCAGTTGCACAGTGGAAGGATGAGGGTGGGGGTGGATGAAAAGGCAACTGAGGGGCAGGCGTCCTCGGGGACTTGGGCTTCCCGGTTTTGCTGTGTGTCATCTGGAACACATTAGACCAAGATCCTTCCTCACTAAACCCAGAATCTTCTTTATACTAAGAAAACTACTGTAAAGTTTTCAATTAATTCTAAAAGAACTGTAGTTTTGTATTACTTGAGGAGATTTTTTAAATTGAAGACAGGCAAGTAAAAGTCTAGAAAATATCCAAGATACACGTAAGCAGAAACAATGCTGGAACACAGAGGGGAGAGTGTACAAATTGACTGGCAGGAGTGCCAAGAAGACGGAAGACATTGTCCTTTCTATTAGAGTTATTCTGTGGGTGTTAGGTAATAAATCAGAATTTCTAAATGAACTCTCTAAAATATGGCTTCTACGCCACTGTTAGTGGCTTTAACTTTAAAAATATCTTCTTAACCTCTCTCTGTTTCTCTGTCTTCGCTGTCCGCCCTGGGCTCGGCCACTGCCCTTGCTTTCCAGAAGGGCTGCCATGGTTTCCTCTCTGATTTCCCCTCCGCCCACCCTGATTCCTTCCGATCCTTGTCCACACTTGAAAGAGAATGAATTCTTCAAAACAACAACAAACATAATCCTGTGTGGACCCTTCCTAAAATTGTGTAGTGACGTCTTAATGCCTTAAAATGAAAAGCAAAATTCTCCAGATAGCCGCATCATTCCACCTAGCCACACCCCTTCCTCAGAGCAGGTGCCCTGTCTCTACCTGCTGGTGTTCTCTTCCTTCCTTCCTTCCTTCCTTCCTGCCTTCCAGGCAACGTCTGAGGAGCAGTTTTTCCATCTGCCTCTACTCTTGCTGACGTGCCACATCTCGATTCAAACATCACCTTTCCCCAGGGAAGCATGTCCTCACTACCTGTGAACTTGATCTCAGAAACCCCGCAGTGCTTCATACCTCCCTGCCCTGTCCCTCACACTACTCCCAATTTGCCCTTCTATTTCCAGTTGTGTGGATATCCCTGTAACCTCTCTATTTTTTATGTGAATTCCATAAAAGCAGAAACTCTATTTCATTCACAATTATATCCCTCTGATATTTCCTTGATATTTAATAGAAAATGTTGAATAAACGAGTGAAACAGAACAGACTGACAAGTGAGTATCAATAATGTATGGATTTTTAAAATACTTCCTTTCCATTCAATATTATTTAAATGACTATTCATGGGCTAATATAAGCACATCATTCAGAAAGTTCTTGAAGGGTACCCTTTAATCAACTTCATTGATTCTAAGCCATTTCCCTTCTTAAAGTGGCTTAATATCTTTTATTAAGTTTTTTATTTTATATAGATTAAACACAAACAAAAATTCACTTAGACCCCTCAGTTTATTAATAAGTTCTTAAATATTTCCTCAAGAGGTTCTAAGCCCCTCAGCAAAGATAAATGTCCTTCTATTGGAAAACCAGGACTGCCATTCTTTGTGGGCAGGTGGCTCTCCACACAATGATCCAGAAGCAAAGACTCCTTCCACCTTGGGTAGCTGCCATGTCATGTCCATTTATATGTAACCAGCCAACAGACAAAGAGAGCCTGAGGAAGGCTCACCTCTGTCCTAAAGGACATATGTTTCTTCCTTCATTTTCGTGGGTCAGAATCTGGTAGATGTCTCTACCCCAGTAGAAGAAAGGCTGAGAATGTACCTGGGCACCAGGTAGAAGAACGAATAGGGATGGGGAACACATCGCTAATCTGAGCCTCAGGTGCCTAACTGAGATCTATGTTATGCTCTCTGCTATGAAATCATATTGGTTTTCTCTTTAATACTTTTAGTCATGGTAACATCATGATAGCTCCAGTAGAAGTTAACTTTAAAACTGGTTCACCCAGTTTTCAGCAAGTCTGTATGAAACTGTATTGTTTTAACCTTCAAATCAACTGAGAGTCATTGCATTATTTAACCTTCTAGAATGGAGTAGTAGCTGTTGCATAGCGTGACCAGACCCAAGATTTCCAGGGAAGCAGAGTTAAGATCCTCATGGGTGAGACATCCCAGCCTGCCCCAGCACCCCCCAGCTAAGCCTCTGCATGTGCACCAACCGAGGGATGGAGTGAAGATTTCTAGCACCGTGAGACTGCAAGATGTGGGGATCGGGAGTGGGCAAGACAATGACTCCAGACCGGGAGAAATGGGGTAAGAAGGTGTGTCCTTCCCCCGCACGCCTACTCCACAGAAGCAGTGGAGCCTACTCGAAAGGCGTCTCCAAATTCTGCCTGTTGGAGCTGTCTGCGTCTTACCTGGAATCTAGACATTCCTCAAGAATTTTTTTAAAACTTGCTTAAAAGAAATGAAAGTATTTTAAAATATTACCTAAGCCTTTTTCTATAAATAAAGAAAATATATAAGGAAAGAGCAAATACTTGCAGAAAAATTATAAATCGTAAATTAGAAAAATTTAATTATAAATTTATATAAGCAAACTGTCACCCCTTTCATGCCCATTTCCCCTTTCATGGCTACAATCGCCATTAATTGCTTCATTTAACCAAGTACATGTGTCATAATCATATCCGGTCCATCAACATGTGATGTTGGCTGGGACTATACGGGCTTCTTTACCGACTGCCTCCTGTCTACTGTAGTAACCCACATAGAGCCCATTGGATTCCTTACCAGGGCTTCAGCACAGTCTTCCTCCTGCAAACGCCAGTCTGACCACCACACACCATTTCTTCTCTGGGAATTCTCTGTGTTCTCTTAATGATCTGAATACACCTCCTTATTTTACCTGACTTTTCCAATTCCATCAGGGTCTTCATGTGTAAAACGATGTTTTTGCAATAGTACTACATACTTAAGTCATTAAGTGGTGTTTGGTTTTTTGAGACAAGATCTCACTCTGTCATCCAGACTGTAGTGCAGTAGCAGAATCAAAACCTCAAACTCCTGGGCTCAAGTGATCCTCAGCGTTCTGAGTAGCCAGTCTACAGGCATGTGCCACTGCACCTACATATATAGATATTTTTTAAGAATTTTTTATAGAGGTGGGGTCTCACTGTGTTGCCCAGCGTGGTTTCCAACTTCTGGCTCGAAATCCCTTCCCGTCCTCAGCCTCACAAAGTGCTGGGATTATAGATGTGAACTGCCGTACCCAGTCCAGTTTGTTATAAATATTAAATAGGAGTCTATGTAATAATTGTCTTACCATTATTATCCCTTATGGTCTGAGTCTCTCTAGCCCTCTGGTTTTTCGTTTATCCATAGTAGAAATTATATTACCTTCATCCTTGGATCTCTGGTCCCTCCCTATTGCCTGACACAGAGGAGAACTTCACCAAAGGTGCTGAATAAACGCATTAATGAAAATAGTGTGAAAACACATAGTATACATAAATCATACACATAAACAAACACTGAAACATCCATAAACCTCTCACACATAAAGGTAATTAAACACTGCTCACTTTTTAAAATTTCTGCCTTTTTCCCTTTCATTTAAGAAAATACCAAAAGGAAAACAACATTCACCATAACTGCCTAAAATACCACAGACATCCGGAAACGGACTGGTTAGAATTGTTATAATAAACTCAAGTTCACCCACATTGCACATAATGCCTATTAAGGTATCCTATTTAATAGTGTAGCCAGTAATCACAAAAATTATATATGTGCCGTGTGGACAAAGTATAGTTATTATGAGAGCTTTACCTCCTGTATCGCTAGGCCTTTTTTCCCCCCCTTTCTTTTCTGGATAGCACCATTTCTGCACATTAGTATTCTTTATATTGTCAAATAATTGCTCTAAGAAAATGCAATTTAAATTTCAGGATGAGGTCTTTCATAAAGACACAAATACACACTTCCACCAGTGTTCACAGGTCCAGGTCTCTCAGGAATATTCAAATCAATCACCAAAGACTCCAGACAGAACATCTCAAAGTCCGTTCAACGTACAAAACCTTAGGATTATTGTTAAAATTCCAGGCAAACTAGAAATTACTTGAGCCAGAAATTACACAATTGTGTACAGACCTCCAAACCTGTGGTTCTTCCCTAGAGCACTTTTAATCATTTTAGGAGAAAATAGCTTTATTTTAAAAATCATACATGTTGAAATTGTATGGAGTGTTGAGGAAAAAAGACCATCAAATTGACCTTGCAAAATGAACTCCTTGTGTGCAAGTGACCATCACAGGCAAAGATTCCAGAAAGCTTTTAGTCTATAAATTAAAAAACTAGAATCATTGGCAGCCAAAACATACAGTGCTCTAAGTTGAGATCAGTTCTATGTGATTGTTATTTTTGGATTTAAACTAGAAAATTTCTTGTTTTAAGCAGTTATAAAGTCACGTAGTGAGATTGGAACACTCAACCTAACCATCTTAGTTCAAAGATGCTCTAACAAAAAGTGACTCAGGATCCTAATAAACAAACTAAAATAATTTTTTCTCTGGAACTGAACAATTAATTTTAAAATTTATACGAAAAAAATAAGCTATAGGGCGGCACTTGTGGCTCAAGGAGTAGGGCGCCGGACCCATATACTGGGGATGGTGGTTTCAAACCCAGCCAAGGCCAAAAACTACAAAAATAATAATAATAATAATAAAGTAAAATAAACTACAGTGTCCAGAAAAACTCTGAAAAAGAATAACGTGGGGGACTAGCCTAACCAGCTATAAAGACATACTATCCCATATCAGTAACTAAAGCGGTGTTGAGTTGAGTGTGACTAACCAGGTAGACTAAGGGAGCAGAATAGAGATGGTTCCAGAAAAAGTTTCTACAACTACAAGTGGAAAATGAAAATATGATAAATCAGGGCACAGATGGGTCTTACAACCAGTACAGTAATACCTGGATAGACATTTGGAGAAAGATAAAGTTGTACTTATACCTCAAGACATACCCTAGGAAATATTCCAAAAAAATAAAGAAATAAAACTTTAAAAGAAAGCCATATAAATGTTATGTGAAAATCTGGATGAATTTTCTTATTGCTTTCAATTGGGGGCAGGAGGGCTTGCAAGCAAAATCTGAAAGCAGTAAGAGAAAAGACTGACAAATGAGAACGCGTGAAATAAAAAAAAAAAAAAAAACTTATAAAAGTGAGAAGGAAAAATCATAATAAAATTATGACAACTAACAAACTTGGGAAAAACTTATAATACCTATCAGAGGCAAAGACAAATTTTCCTAATAGGTAAAAAGCTACTTACTAGACATCAAGGAAAAACTAGAACCTCTGCTAGAACGATGAGGAAGGGGTAGGAACAGAGAGCTCACAGGAAGGAAAACGCCTCCTACACGCGTGGAATTGCGTCAGTCTCACTCTCCCTAAGAGAAATAGAAAGTACAATTGGCCCTTTGTGTCTGTGGGTTCCGCAGCTGCCAATTCAACCAGCCGTGGCTCAAAAATATTTGGAAAAATATAACAAGGCAGTACGATAATAAAAAATAATACAAACTCCAGCTCAGCGCCCACAACTCAGTGAGTAGGGCACCAGCTATGTACAACGAGGCTGGCTGGTTTGAGCCCGGCCTGGGTCTGCTACACGACCGTGACAACTGCAACCAAAAATAGCTGTGCCCTGTGGCTGGTGCCTGTAGTCCCAGCTACTCGGGAGGCTGAGGCAAGACTTAATGGCTTAAGTCCAAGAGTTGGAGGTTGCTGTGAGCTACGAGGCGACAGTACTCTAGCCAGGGTGACATAGTGGGACATTGTCTCAAATAATAATAATAATGCACACTCCAAATATAATAACTACATAACATTGACATTGTGTTAGATAATGAAAGTAAGCTAAAGTATACGGGAGGATGTGCATCAGTTACATGGAAATACTATGCCGGTTTACATAGGCACTTGAGCATCTGTGGAGCATTTTGGTATCTACAGAGGTCCTGGAACCAATTCCCCTTGAGTACTGGGGGATGACTGTAAATTTGTACGAGGTTACCCTTTTTTAAAAATTTATCTGCTTGGCTAAAATCTTAAAGCTTGTACCACTCATAGGAAACATTTTGATACTACCCCAATGCAAAAAAAAAAAAAAAATTGTCAATCTCTAATAAAATTTCAGATGTATCTTTGACTCAGCAACACCACGTCCAAGAATCTATCCTACTGATACACCCATATAAGTATTAAATCAAGTATGCACAAAGGTCTTCCTTGCAACATAGTAAAAGCAAAACATCAGGAAACAACTCCAGTAGCCAGCAAATCATTGGTTGAAGGAACTGATACTACCACTCAATGTAGTAATAGATAGGTTTTAAAAAGTAAGGTCTCCATGTACTATATGAAGAGATGGCCTGCCTATATTCTTAAGTCAACATATTCTGGTGCAGAGGAATGTCTTATTTTGTGTAAGAAATCTAGGGAGTATGTTACATACATGTGTCTGCAAAATGAAACTATGAAGGAATAAACAAGAAACTAGTAAAGTTGTTTACCTAATAGTGGGATAGATATGATATAAAGAAGCTAATCAATAGAATTACTTCCAGAGACCAGGGGAATAGAATGGAAGGGGCAGGAATAGAAACAAAGCCCAGTGTATTTATTTCCACAAACTTGAACTTTTGAGTCATGGAAATGCATTGCTATTCAAAAAAATCTAAAACCTATTGTGAAACGATGGTGTAAAATTGTAATTAATTGTCTACTGGACGCCTCAAAACAATGTCAGTCCAGTAAAAACAAGTACCCATAACATCAAGATTTTGATCTATATTTTTATCCTCTAAAAACATAGGTACTTCAGAGGAATATTAATCTCAGAACTTGGATAAAGATGGCACCATGTGTGCCTGGGTCACATTTTTGTGCCAGAAACGAAGAAATTTTGTGCCAGAAACAAAGAAATTTCAAAATCGATGGGGTCGTATCAGAATGCATAGGAGCCTGTTGGAAGGTGTCACACTGGCCACAGAGTGGATAAAATGAGCAAGAAAGGGGTTATTGAATGGATTGGATACATGTACAATAGCTACGTAAGTCCTCCCACGGAAAGTTGACTTTTGAGTACAGAGGGACCTCCTCTGTAACCATCTGAAAGAAGAACATTCTAAGCCCAGGGAGATAACAGCAAACAGGAAGACTGTAAAACAGGAGGTGTCTGGAGTCCTAATGTGCACAAGGTTTAAAGGAAGAGTTAGGAAGAGGCAGCCAGCAATGGGGTTCAGACCACAGTAGGAACATATGACGTCTGTTTCATGGTAAAGTGACAGTGACATATGGTGGGTGCTAGGAAGAGGGAAGCCCTTTCCTCTACAGAGATAAACATTTTTAAAAGTGACATATTCTATTGCTTGAAAAGCAGACCAACTGCCCTTGAGCCTTTGGCTCTAAAACCATTAGACGTTTGTGTTGTTTTTTCTTTGATGCATGTAGCGATATTTCCATGACAGAGATAGGTGGAGGCAAGGATTGGCTGTTTAGAAGCAATAGTAAGGAAAAGAAAGAAAACAGAGAGGTTTGAGGCTTCAAGATACTGAGAAAGTCCATGGCGGCAAACTCCAAACACAGGAAATAAGAATGAAAAGCCTTTTAACAGCAAAGTGCCATTAAGACTAAGCTCTACGCAATGAGCAGATTAAGGGGGTGGCCTTCTCCCTACAATGAATAGCTTCATGGTACGGGCCGTTTTGTTAAGAGACAGCCTCAGGAGCAAGGAAGTAAAGACACCAGTCCGGTGCCTTGTGTCCAGGAAAGGATGAGGGTATGTTTACTGGCACATAAAACCAATGAAAGCAAATTAATTCATAGCCTACTAAATTTTCAGGGAATTGTACAGCCAAAGAAACGACAGATCTCGGCTTAAAAAGGCTTTGGGCCACAAAATAATCCTTGGGGTCCAAAATTTGTGCCAGAATGGAGTTGGCTACAAAAAGCTTTACAACCCCAGGAGCCATGCTCCCCCAAAACAGCTTCATTCATGACCATGGAAGACCATAGAAAAGGACAAACCTCCCCGAAAGTGGGGTAGAGGTCACAGTGAACTATGAACAAAGGAACTCCCGCCAGAGAGCAGGATCAGGCCCAGTCATGGAACTCCTTTGCCCAGGGTGGAGGGCTGGAGAGCTTTAACAGGGCTTACCTTGTGGGCTCCTACCATTGCTATTAATTTCCATTTTCACGATGGAAATTTGAACTGTAGTTACCTTGTTCCCCCTCTGCTATGCCCGTGTGTATGTGTGTGCACATGTGTGTGGGTGTTGGGGGCAGGGGATTCAATGGGTAGGTGCCATAAACCCATCTCTCATTTACAGGTTCCAGGAAGTGTGCAGTCTAGCACCTGTTGACCCTGACCTTTGAAAAGGGTTCAGTGAATGAATGGGACTTGGGGTTATCTCTTTCCCGGGGTTATAAGTAAGCAGAGAGAAGTAAACAGAAGCTGGTGTGGGAAGCACAGACTAAGGCAGCTATTCACTAACTCATCTCCTTCCCCCCTGGGCACTCTCATCTACACTACCTTTCCCAGACTCTCTGTGAGCTTCAGAAAAATCTTTGTCATGATCCTATACTCTCTGTTTTCCCCAATTCCACTGAGACACTGAATTCCAGAATAACCAGAGAGGCCACGCAGCTAAGATGACAGGGAGAGCCTCCTCCAGCCTGAGCCCGTGAATGACCACAGGGAGGACGACCTCCTTCCTCCCTACATCTCCAGACGAACTCTGAGTAAGAAACAAACACTAATTATATTGAGCCCCTGAAATGTGGGCTTGGCATTTGTAAGAATTATAGACAGTGAGCCAGAAACTAAATTGGATACTTTCCTAGACAAGGAAAAATTGATCACTGCACTTCATCTGCATGATCCAGGATACAAAGGGAGAGGGTTGCAGATGAAAGAGAAAGAATAGTCAGGAAGTATCATTGACAATGTAGAAAAATAGTCAGGAAGTATCATTGACAATGAATAGTCAGGAAGTATCATTGACAATGTAGAAAAATAGTCAGGAAGTATCATTGACAATAAATAGTCAGGAAGTATCATTGACAATGTAGAAAAATAGTCAGGAAGTATCACTGACAATGAATAGTCAGGAAGTATCATTGACAATGTAGGCTTATCATACCTTTAGGCCCAATGATAGAAGGAGTATGGAAAAGAAAATGCCCACCCCTGGAAAGGGAGGAAGAAGTCTCTTTTCACACAGGTCACCAAAGAATAGCAAGGTTTTAATTAAAGCAAGCACATTCATAGGAGACTTTCGAAAATGGGAAGCAATCAAAAAAGTCAGTGTGCAAAATCAACTGGGAATTAGAACCTGGTGGAGGAGTGATGACCTTCAACTCCCTCTCTCTTCTCGTGGCAACCGACATGAGCAGAGATGAGAGGCTGGGTGATGCAAAGGCAGAAAGGCTGTGGTTGCCACAGAAGCTCTAAGGGCTGAGCTCTGTTCTTGTCAGTGACTCCTGCTGACCCAGGCCCAGAGTCCTACAAAAGGTGGCTTCACCTATTTCAAAGTGCAGGCTGTGTCCCATGCCTTACAAGGACAGCCTACAGAGAGGCGGCCTCACTTCAATCTTGCAGATTATTTTACCTGAAATAATCGGGTACTTCCTTGGCTCTTCCTACCAGATGCTCTATTTCTATTAGAATATTTTCTGGGTTCCCAGTGAAATTGCCTCTGGCATATTCGTCTTGCATATCCTAAATAAAGTTAGGCAATATTTTACCGTCCTCCCAAAGAGTAGAAGGATCTGAAAATAGATGAATTCCTATCACTCCATTCCTTATTACATAACATTGTTATCTACTATTTTATTCCATAGAGATTGAGAAATCATTTTTACTTATAAAAAGTGGGCAGTTGGTGTGTACTCGCCAGTGTGCGCTCCACTTTCTGAGTTCAGCATCACTTTCTGCACCTCAGAGTTTTCTTTCGTTAGGGACCTTATTGTTCCTCAAGTACATCCTTTTGGACTTTTAGCAAGGGGCTGTTAGACTCTTGGGATTTCCTTATTTGTTTATTCTTTGTTAACGATATCTTTATTTGATGCTTATTTCTGAAAACATTTTAGTAGGTGCACAATTCTAGGTGAATAGTTTATTTTCTTTCATAACTTAGAACATATGATTCTGTTCATTCCAACTGTATTAAGGAATCAGCCATCTAATTGTGATTCTATTGCATTTTAAAATTTTATTTACTACTTAAATATTCATCTAATGTTTTCTATGTGCTGGACTTTGCTCCAAGAACTTAACAAATATTAACTCATTTAGTTCTCCCAGTAACTCTGTGACTATAAGGTAGACACTGTTATTCTCATTCCATTTCGTCCCTTCAGCACCGAGTTTACCTTTTTGCCCAATGTCACCCAGTTTGGGACAGTTCAAGTTGATCACAGGCTGTCTCACTCCACAGTCTCTGCTCTTAGATGCTAGTTTGTGTGATGCCTTTCTCGCTTTCTCTCTCTTTTTTCCATTTGTCTTAAAAAAAATTTTGTCTTCCACACTTTTTTGATGAGACTAGGTGTACACTTCTCTCTCTCCCCCACGCTTCCTTCCTTTTTTCCTTCCTTCCTTTCTTCTTTCCATTTTTATTTGACTCACTCACCTTTCTGAATCTGTGGGTTGGCAGCTTTCATTAATTCTGGAAATATTTTCATTTTTTCTTTTGAAGGAAGTTGCCTCTCCCATTCTTTCTAATTGCGTTCAATTAGAAGTCTATTCAATTCAGAAGTCTTATCATGTTCATTTTAAAACACGACCACCCAAAGTTTATACTTCTGAAGTCTTTCTTTATTCATTGAACATAGTAAGCATACATTCTTACATTCCATAGTTTAATATTTAGTATCTCGATCCTTGCAAATCTGATTCTGTGCTTTATTATTGCCATGATTCTCACTTTTAATAATATATTTCCTTGTGACTTAGTGGGTTTTTTGTTGTTTTTTTGTTGTTGTTTTGTTTTGTTTTGTTTTGTTTGATCCTGTACTTTTGAGTCACAATCTGGGAGAACTCTTTGAAACTTGGGTTTAAAAATTATTATCTCTCAAGAGGCTCAGCATTGGCTTCTGGCAGGCATTTGGGAGCACTGTCAACCCAGGACCACTTTAAATCATGCTTTCCATCTCTAGTTTTGGGGTTGTTTCATTTTTTGGTTGTTTTTGCCAGAGTCACATGGGCAGGGTGAAGTCTGACTCCCAACTCACTGAGTTCAGACCTGGGATCACAGATGCTCCAGCGAGACCTTTTTCACTCTGCTCCATGCAGAGCTACAGTCTCCATCCCCACTCGCTCTGAGCACTTCTATTGTTCTTAGTTACTTCTTTATTCTTTCTTTGTCATGAGGGATGGACATTAACCAGTGATGATTCTGCTTTTCAGAGGACGTGGTTTTATATAGAAATCTCTTTTCCTACCTCTTGTCATCTTCTTGAGTTCATTCTCACAAATGGCTCAGGCTCTGGGCTTTAAAAGATGGGCATAAAATTTGAGGGGTAAATCTTGTAAATCCCCTTGTTTTTCCTTCAGCATTAAGGAAATTCTGCATTAAAATTTTTAATAATCATCACATTCTTTTTTATGTTATACATCGAAGTCTCAGTAACTTCCCATCATTGTTGGATGTCACTGTCACTCACACTCAGCAACAATAAGGATTCAGGGGGTTCTTGTTATTTTCTCGGCACTTTGCTGGACACTGCGCTACTAAAGCAAAAACAGACAAACCCAAATAAAACAAAATAAGACAAAATAGTGTTCTGTCATCATGAAGCTGACAACATTGCTAGGAAAAAAAAAAAAACCCCACTAAAAATGTAATTAAAACAAAAATATAATCAGTGTAGTGAGTTTTATAACATTTACCACTTGACCAACATTAATTGACTTATCTATATCACTGATCTAAAAACTTGGACATTCTAAGTAAATGTCTGCAAATAATTACACAAGAAGCTATTTAGAGCCAGATGTAGTTAATCCAGTATCAGAGTGACTAGAATGGTTGACCAGATACCCTCTGAGAAATTCTTATATGTAACATCAAAAAGAAAAAGAAAAACATTTATATTTAAAGTGATGTGAGAGCATCAACTGGAAGAAGGAGGCAAAATGTTTTCTTTATCAGAGCCATTTGAGACGGGTTAGTTTGACAAAAGCAAAATACAAGAAAAGGCAATCCTGCAAAGGGCACCAGAAATCAAGAGGAGAAGCAGTGGCCCCACGCCAGATGACACTAATTATCAATGGGGAATATAGGTCGCCCGTTCAGTGCCAGCAAAAAAAAAAGCAAGACCGTAAAGAGCCTGTAATGGAATCCTGTGGAATTGTAGCTGAATCCCCCCTGGCAACTGCTCAGAGCCAAATGCTGGCGTCACCAGATGTCCACTTCCTAAGAGGGAAATCATTCTCTGCCAGCCGGGCCTCACTAAGTATGCTAAGTTTATTGCAAGAAGAAATGTCTAAAAGGCTTTTCCTTCTCTTTTGCCTCTGCTTTGTGGTGATTGTGCTGCTTTTCAGATTCCTTTAGAAGCTTAGAAGTGGAAGAAAATGTACAGAGTATTTAAGGAACTAAAAAATGATTCTATACAACTAAGTATAGATTTAAATGAAAAGCAGGTATGTTGTAATCCAAGAGACACTCACAGTTTTAAAATTATGACTAAATTCCAAAAAGTAATAATTTCTAAATTCCAGAAGTATCCCAAGTACAATGTATACTTGCTAATAATAGGGTTTACAATAAGAGAAAGAGAAAAAGCAAATCTGTGAAGGTAAGTAAAACATGAATTGCTTGGGGCAAGTTTAAGTAACTCTCTTGTTACCTAAACTTGAAAACAACCATTTACATTGAGAGCATAATACTTCAAAACAATGTACTCTAGGATGAAGATAATATGGTTAGGATAAATTCTTAAATCACACACTATTTGCAAGAAGTCTCAATGTAAAAGTTCTTGCTCTGAATTTGAAATCATCTTAGAAATTAGTTCTATTTTATGCTCTTTGTTTTATGAATGAAAACACCCTATTCTGTGTGTGTGTGTATCTATGGATAGGGATATATATGCCCACACAAATCACCAAAACATGAAGTAGCTAGAGCTTTCTATGGTGGCCACCCTATATAAAATAAAAATTTTGCTTATTTAGTCAAAGGCTTTTATGTGTTGACCTTGAAACATGAACTTGAACAGGTACTGGATTAGAGAACCTAAGCTGACAGAAGCAATATTAGTGCCAAAAAGAGACACACACTAGCTTCAAACGCATGTTTAATCATTCATCAATCCAAATGCAAGTATTTAAGACCACAGGGATTGAATTCCAACTAGATATGTAGTTAGAAACAGAAATAGAAGTAGAATAGAAAAAAAAAAATCATCTCAAAAAGAAAGAAAAAAATGAGAACATACTTAAAGACTTCACAGATGCAGGCTTCTTTTCCTGCCAAGAACATGCCTTCTAACAGCAGGATAAGGTTAGTGGTGCTTGCCGTCACAGCAGTCACTTGGAATTAGCTTATCAGCTCAGCCAGCAAGAGAAAATTAGATCAAACAAATTTCAATTTAGCGTTCAATGGATAGCTGAATTGCATCCAGAAAGACACTATTCTCTTAGTTTGCCAAGCTATCACTCAAGAAATTAAAATGAGATTATCAGCAAATATTTTGCAATTATTTTCTTAATTTAAAAAAACTATAAATACCATATTTGTGGTCCATGGTATGAATTTAAATTGTGGGTTTCATTGAAAATCAAGAGAATTTCCCTCACTGGATCGCTTCATCAGACCAACTGGGAAAAAAAATGGGTAATCAATTTTCTAATTTTCCTCTTTCCTCTTTATCAATATACTATGTGGGTGTCCTCATTGGAAAAGCTGGGCTCCCTATGAGTTCAAAAAGAAATCAATCAATTAACTGATCAATAAGTTTTAGAAAACATTATTCGGGCTTGAAAATAAAATGGGAGGCTTGATTTGTGATTGACAAATTACTATGTAAATTTGCCGAGTCTTTAAGAATGATTACAAAGGGTGGTGTCTGTGGCTCAGAGGAATAGGGCGCTGGCACCATATACTGGTTCAAACCCCAGCTCTGGCCAAAAACTGCAAAAAAAAAAAAAAAAAGAATGATTACAAAGAAAAAATTGAGTTATTCATGCTGGAGACCATCATTTGACTCTTGAATGAGTTATTAAAATGTTAAAATATTAAAATTAAATGAGTCATTAAAATTTTCTTTATCATTCAAAGTCACTAAATACCTGTTTTATTATATTAACAGAAAAGGAATTTATTTGAGGATTATGTTTCATTTTTCTTAATAATAGAGAAGAAGTCCTATCACAAATAAAAAAAAAAAAAAAGAAAATCAGAACTTTCTATTGGCCTTTTGACTCCTCATCTCCCTGTGCATTTATGCCAAGGTCTAAACTTACTCTTCTCTCCTCCCGTCTCCTCCCACTCACCGTTCCTAGAAGTCATGATGTGCCTACCCCTGTTATGTTGGTGTTGGGAGCAGCTTGTTACATGACTCAGGATATCAAAGGCTCATGACCCTGAAGAGGAACGAGAGCCCACAAAGTAGTTTGGAGGTCAGTGAGTGCATGCTTGCTTAGAAAATAAAGTGATGTCTGTAACTCTTCTCAGCAGACCCACTCAATAGCTCACAGCTATTCCCAGCCCAAATCTTTCCAAGACAGTAAATACACCCACATCAGCTGAAGGCTCCCCAGTCTTTACCCCAACCAAATCTGATGGGAGATGGCCACAGCCTCTCTCCTGGACAATGTTCAGTGACTCAGTGCTGACTCACGCAGATCAGTTTGCTTCTTCAATCTTCTCTGCTACCATCTCGAGCATACTTAAAAGTGGCTAAGTCTTGCCCTGCTCAGTAGTCAAGTTTCCTTCCATTTCTATGTTTGTCCAAAGTTTGTTAAGTTGGTGACCCCGAGATAATGTTCTCAGGCTTGCACTGTGTTTCTTTAAAATGTTGTCAATATTTGAAATAAGATGACTTTGCATCATCTCAAAGTATCTCCCTCGAAACCACATTTATTAATTACAATGGGAAAACTAATAACTTTGCTGCAGAAAAAAACCAGAAAACATCCCCTTAACTAGGTAATTAGGGTTAACATTAACCCTATTTGTGTAATATTAACACAAAACATTGTGTTTATGTGTAGAAAAACATAAACACAATGTTCCCCTGATGTGATTTGCCGAGGAGAGCACATTACTTTGGTGGCATTCTTTCCTAAATGGGTGGCCTCAATCTAATCATAAAACCCAAAATCCCCAAATATGGGACATTGTTCAAAATATATAGCCACTACTCTTCAAAAGTCACATAGAAACTCTGAGAAAATGTTCCTCATCAGAAGAGATGATGGAGAGCTAATGATTAAATGCAATGGGGGATTCTGGATTAGATCCTAGAACTGGAGAAAAGGATGATAGTGAACGCAGCAGGTGTCCGAGACTACCATTGACGGTGTGCTAGAAGGACTCCCAGGACTCAGAGACGGTGTTATAGTCACATTACACTTATTACAGGGAAGGATACAGACTGAAATCAGCTCAGGGAGCAGGCAAAGGAGGCAGAGTCCAGGAGAAACCAGGCGCCAGCTTCCAGGTGTCCCCGCCCAGTAGTCACACAGCCATGCTTAATCCTCCCAGCAAGAGTGTGTGACGACGATCCATGCACAGTGTTGCCAGCAAGGAAAGCTCCCTTGAACCTGGGTGTGCAGGGTTTGTACTGCTGGTCACTCACTTAGGCAGGCAGTGCCCTTAAGATTGACTAGCTACTTAGTTTCTAGTACCTCTCAGAAGCCACACTAGTACTGGGTGGCCCAAAGCCTCAGACGTACAAAACCATGCATTCCCATAAATCTCATGGTTGGTATAAACTATCTGTTAAAACCAATACAGTAAGACTCAAGGTCTCACCTTGAGCCAACAGAAATACTTCTATCGGGCAGACTCAGAAGTTATCTTCCAGGGACTCAGAAGTTATCTTCTAGGACCCAGTTAAGTTGATCCTGATGATAGGCCTGTCTCTGAAATGTGCAGGATTTGAGCCACTCAGGCCTGTTGATGTCACACTTTCCTGCACAGTGGAAGAACTGGTAATAGCCAAATAAATCTGTAACTTATACTATTGTACGAGCGTTAACTTTTTTAGTCGATATTTATACTATGGCTGTGTAATATATTGAAATTAGGGGAAACTGGGCATAATAGGTTGAATGGTGGCCCCCCAAAGATATGCTCAAGCCCTAACTCTCAATACCTATGAATGTGACCTTATTTGGAAGTAGCATCTTTGCAGGTGTAATTAAGTTAAGGATCTGGAGATGAAATAATTGGATTTAGGGTGACTACTAAATCCAATAACTGGATAGCGAGATTTGAGACACTGATTTGGAGGAGAAGTCCCAGTGAGGTGGAGGACGTATAAAGACAGAGGCAGACATCAGAGTAACATGTCTATACGACAAGGAATGCCACACTTGCTGACAACCTCCTAAAGCTAGGAGCTAGGCGTGGACCCTCAGAGCCTAGATTCTATGGAGGGAACTAACCCTGCCAACACCCTACTTCTTACTTTCACATCACGCACCTCCTAATCTAGGAGAGCATTTCTGTTGTTTTAAGCCACCAAGTTTGTGGTAATTTGTTACAGCAGCTCTAGGAAACTTATACACTAGGGTAGAGCTATGGAGAAACCCTCGGTAATACTTTTGCAACTCTGCTGTAAGTCTACAATTATCTCAAACTTTTTAAACAAACTTTAAGACAAACCAGATAATTTCACATAAAATCTGGATTTTTAGCCGGGCGCGGTGGCTCACACCTGTAATCCCAGCACTGTGGGAGGCTGAGGAGGGAGAATTGCTTGAGCTCAGGAGTTCGAGACTCGCCTGAGCAACAGGGAGACCCTGACTCATGAAAAAAATGGAAAAACCCAGCCGGGTGGTACAACAAGCACCTGTAATCCCAGCGGCTTCTGGGGGCTGAGGCAACGGGGTGCCAGCAGCCCGAGTCTGAGGTTGCAGTGAGCTACCACTCCGACTGCACTCTGCTCAGGGGCATAGAGTGGGACCCTGTCTCAATAACAACAACAACAAAAAGTAAAGAAATAAAAAATAAGCAATGAAATAAAATTTAAAAAGCCAAATAAATAAATAAATAAATATGGATTTTTAGCTTTTCAGCCAAAAAAACCAAGAATCTGGCACCACTTGGCCTAACTTCAAATGGCAATGGTGAGTTATAACTGAGTTATAGAGGTTCCCATTAGACAAGGCCTTTTTTCCACAGGCCCCACCACTCCCTATTGTTACACCTAATATGCTCTCTTTGTTAATGCAAATGCCTGCATCCTGCTGGTCTATGAATACATGGCCTTAGCTTTTCCCAGTCATCACTGCAGGACTGGAGCCAAGTCCAGTGTCCCATCAAGTAACTGATATTTCACTGTCTTGAGAGAGAGACCATTTTGCTGACTCCTTGCTTTGCACAGTCAGTTGAGACACAGGGGCACCTGTTCATCTGAGTCACCATGGGGTTGACCACACACTTCTCTATTAGCACATCATAAGTTCTAGAAAATGTCTCTGCTACAACCGCACTTCCCCAGTAAGTTCCATTACGAGGTCCCATTCCAGCCTCTTTCTTTGCTGCCTCAAGCTTCTGAGAATAGACTGACATGCCTCAAGATAAATCTTAAGGTCTGTGCCCATCTGAACATATCCTGCCTGTGGAAGAAAATTCGAATCATACAAAGCAGCATTTTTCTTTATGCACCAGAGGATAGGTTTCTATAAACAATTGATAGATAAAAAGAAAAAGCTTTCTCCTGTGTATTTATCCTCATACTTCATTTAATCTTTTAAAAAGTATACATTTTAATTCTGTTCTTCAGAAAAATGTAACCACTATATATTTTACTATATGCTATTTTTTTATTTTGTTTTGTTTTTTTTCTGTTTTTGGCCGGGGCCGGGTTTAAACCTGCCACCTCTAGTATATGGGGCGGGCACCCTACTCCTTTGAGCCACAGGTGCCGCCCAAATAATATTTTAAGAAATTAAATATGTAGTTTTATATTAACTATGATTGCGTGGTATGTGTTAATATACTGGTGATCAGCATTTATGATATAATAATGTTGCAAAATTGTCTAAGAAAGGGAAATATAATAATAGAAGAAATATTTTCAACCTCAGTACGTTATAAGTATCTATCCTAAATGTATGCTTTTCAAAAAGGCCCTTGTTGGAGATTTATTGATTTTACACTTTCAGAAATTTCGATAGGAATTAATAAAACTTAAACCATTGCTTCTTGCTCAAAGAAGGGTTACCTTTCCAGGAAAATTCATGAATGTGTATTAGAGGAATATACCAAATAAGAAAGGAGAGTCAGATGAATGTGTAAAAATGAGACCTGCAGGTTGTCATATTTTGTAAATACAATAGAATCTCCATAGTTGACCCCCTCCCTACATTGACCACCTCCTAAGTTTCATAGACCAGATACGCTCCCCATGTTTGTATCAGTACAGTAGGCCTCATTCCTTATGTTGACCACCTCTGTACCAGTTTGTTACAGTCCCCCAACTTACAGAGGTTCTACTGTGTGTATATTTCTCAATGACTTCTTTTTTTGTTTTGGACACATCAGATCATCTCAAGGGAAAGAAAAGAGCATATTTCTTCCTTTCGGATGGTCTCTTTTATCATATCCCTTTGACCACAGGTGATATTGAAATGCTGTTTTTTGGAGGGTGACTGCTTATATAAGTTGAACACTTGCTCAAAGATACCATTTGTAGATATTACTCCCAAAACATTTGCATTAACAGTCATTCATTCATCTTAAAGAGATATTCAGCTTAATAACAATATGCCAGGCACTGTTCTAAGAGTGAATGCCACAGATCCTTTCTTGCTAATTATGAAGAGATACAGAAATAGAAAGAAAAGTAGGAAGGCAGAAAGGAAGAGAAAGGAATGAAGGAAGGAAACAGGCAGGATTTCTTTCTGTTTTTTTTTTTTTTTTTTTAATTTTTTTATTTTCACATATACATGTGTTCATTAGGCTTCCACTTTTTGCCTTCACAAAATTACAAAAAGGCTCAAAATTTAAAGGCTCTTTCTAAATAGAGAATAGGAAGGGGGTTATTATTTACTTTAATCATGAAAGTCTCACTGAGGAGAAGACATTTAAGCAAAGATACGAAGGATAAGGAGGATTTAGTCATTTGAAAAAAAAAAAGAAGCAAGCAGAAAACAGGAAAAAAAAATAAAGAATTTAGCAGTAAACAGATAATAATAAAAATAACAACAGCAGCTAATATTCAGTAAATACCAAGCCCTCTGCTATGAAGATTACATTTATTATCTCAGTTAATCTTCCCAATAATTCTCCAGCAGAATTACTATCCCAATTCCCAATTTTTAATCAATTTATTTCAGGTAAATAAATCATCCAAGATCACAAGATATGAAGCTGAGATTTGCCCCCCAGATCTGTCTGGAATCTGCAAGATTCCAAATTCTCATGAAACTTCTAGTCACTGACCCTTTCAAAATAATGTATATATTTCCACTTCCAAGAAGGACCTCCTCTTCCTCCATATTCACTTGAACCCGTTCACTCTGCAAGGCCAGTTCAGGACTAATCTGTTCTCGGCCTTTCAATAATAATAATAAATTGGCTAATATTTCTGGACCCCATTTTCATATATCCGAAACAATTAGTTTTCTAAATAAAGCATACAAAGGGTCCTGAGACGGAGGTTAAGCAATATTTCTCAAACTTCCATGTGCATCAATCTCCCCTGGAAGAGACGTTAAGATGAAAAATGTTTTCTCAGCCCCGGAGTTTCTGACTTGGCAGGTGTTGAGCAGGGCCTGGGAACTTGCATTTCTAATAAGTTGTAAGTGAATCTGATTCTGCCCTTCTGAGGATGGCTCTTTGAGAACCACTGAATTAAGGTACTTGCCCAGATGTATTCAGCCAATGGATGACGGAGTTAGCTGAGAATTGTACCCAGCCACATGGGTGTCCAAAGCCTACCTTCTTAATTAGTCTGCTGCTACGAATACAATCTTTTCAGTTGGGTTTTTGGTGAGTAGCAAGTGTTCGCTATCTAGCGTACCTCTCATGGTTTATTGTTTGACTTTCTATCTCTCTGACCTGAGCACGTACATAACAAGATCCTGTTGCTCTCCCAACGCAGAGCAGAGCCTCAATGCTCAGCACTCCCATCGCAGATGGGATCCTCAGCAAAAGTTTGCTTTGTTGACAGTTGTCTTAGTCTGTTTTGTTCTGTTATAACAGAGTACCTGAGACTGGGACATTTATAAAGAACAGAGATTGACTTCTTACAGTTCTGGAGGCAGGAGTGTTGGAGGAGGAGGGCAAGAGCCTTCTGGCTACATCATCCCATGGGAGAGGGGAAGAAAGGGGAGTGGGAGAGGGAAAGAAAGAAAGAGGAAAAGTGGCAGAGGAAGGGGGCTGAATTTATCCTCTTATTAGAAACCTACTCCTGAAACGCCAACCCACTCCTGCAATAACAGCATTAATTCATTCCTGAGGACAGAGCCATCAAGAGTACGTTCCCTCTTGAAGGCTCCATCTCTTAACACTGCTGCATTGGGGAATAGGTTCCCAACACGTGAAGTTGGGAGAACACATTCCAACTATAGTGTCCCACCCCTGGGCCCCCAAATTCACATCCTTCTCACATGCAAAATACATTCATTTCTCTCCAGTAGTCCCAAGCATCAACTCTAAAGTCCAGAGTCTCTTCCAAATCAGATATAGATGAGACTCAAGGCACAATTCATCCTGAGACAAATTTCCTTCCACCTAGGAACCTAGGAAATCAGAATAAGTTACGTGTTTCCAAAATACAATAATGGGACAGGCAGGGCATAGACGTTCCCATTCCAAAAGGGAGAAATAGGACAGAAAGTAGCAGGCCTCAAATAGGACCAAAACCCATCGATGTGAAATCTTAAGCTGGAGAATAATCTCCTTTGACTCTATATCCTGCATTCTAAGCTCTCTGTGATAGGAGCTGGGCCTCCAAGGCCTCAGGCAGCCCCACCCCTGTGCTTCATTGGGCTCAGTCTATGGAAAAACTCTTGTGGAATCCCAAATTCAGACTTGTCTACTTGGACTGCAGCTAAAAGCACTGTTGATACCAGTGCTGGATATAGAGAAAGGGTGTAGTCAGTCTGGCCCAAGCAAGAAGACAAGAGAGAAAATCTCTCCCAGAGATGAGGTGGTTGGAGGTTTTTTGTCGTGGGTAAGGGTGGGGTCTCAGAGAACTGAGGATAAAGTCTGCTTTTCTTCACTTTGAAACAGCATCTTGAGCAACCAAACTTGTGAGCATCAACAGCTCATGTCCTCCACGGCATTCAATCTTTCTGCAAAACATACCTCACATTTTCTTGTGACCCTGGATTTGTCTCATACTATTTGATAAAAGATCCCCGCAGAGGTCACAATGGCCCCACACTCGCATGCCTGCAGAGTCAGCACCACATGGACACTGCCAAGTCTTACCCTTGTGCCCTCTGGAGCTGCGCTTGAACTGCATCGGGGCGTGCTTGAGCCAGGCCTGGGGCAGCCCAGCAGCACTGCACTAGGACACAGGAGCAGATCCTGAGGCAGCCATGTGCAGCCTCTGGTAGGGTCTCACCTCTGGAAACCTTACCCGCACAGTCCTGGCTTGCCTCAAAGACCTCTCTGAAAGGCCTTTGAGGTCATTTTCCCATTGTCATGACAAATAGAACCTGACTGCCTTCTGTCCATATTAATCTTTTTAGCAAACAGTAACATGGCCAGGCTGAAAGCTTTCCCAATCTTTCTATCAGTTTTCCTTTTTTTTTTTTTTTTTTTTTTGAGATAGTCTCACTCTGTTGTTGAGGCTAGACTGCCATAGTCTTAGCCTAGCTCATAGCAACCTCAAACTCCTGGGCTCAGGCAATCTTCCTGCCTCAGCCTCCTGAGCAGTTGGGACTATAGGCACCAGTGAGCACACCTAGCTAATGTTTCTATTTTTAGTAAAGATTGGGTCTCACTTTTGCTCAAACTGGTCTCCAACTCCTCACCTCAAGGGATCCTCTTGCCTTACCCTCCCAGAGTGCTAGGATTACAGGTGTGAGTCATTGCACCTGGCCCTGTTTTCCATTTAATTATAAATTCCATATTTAGATGATTTTTCTCTTTTCATTTTATTATAAGTAGTGCAAACAAACCATGCACCACCTTGAAACCTTTGCCGTTTAGGTATTTCTTCTGACAGATATCCTAGTTCAGTGGTTCTCAACCTTCCTAATGCCGTGACCCTTTAATATAGTTCCTCATGTTGTGGTGACCCCCAACCATAAGATTTTTTTTATTGCTACTTCATAACTGTAATTTTGCTACTGTTATGAATCGTAATATAAGTATTGATATGCAGGATGGTCTTAGGTGACCCCTGTGAAAGAAGTTGTTTGACCCTTAAAGGGGTCGTGACCCACAGGTTGAGAACCGCTATCCCAGTTCATGGCTTTTAAGTTCCATCTTCCACAAAGTTCTAAGACAGGAATGTGATTCTGCCAAATTCTTTGAAAGTGTGTTTACAACAAGAATGGCCTTTCCTCCATTTTTCTTTACTTTGTTCCTCATTTCCTTCTGACACCTCATCAGAAAAGCCTTTGCCGTCCGTATTTCTACCAGCGTTCTGATCACTACCACGTAATTAACCCCTGAGAGGATCTAGGCCTTCTCTACAGCTCTTGTCTTCCTCTGAGCCCCCACCAAGAACTGCCCTTAGTGCTTCATCCCATCAGTCTACACTTTTTCCAGCCTGCTTCTCCAAATTCTTCCAGTCTCTACCTATTACTCAGTCCCAAAGGCACTGTCACATTCTCAGGTGTTTATTATACAACTGTCCCACTTTGGGGAACCAATTTTCTGTCTTTGTTTTGTGCTACTGTTAACCTGAGACTCAGAATACCTGAGTCTGAGTCATTTACAAAAAACAGAGATTTATTTCTTATGGTTCTGAAAGCTGGGGCATCCAAGGTCAAGGGGGAGCATGGGCCAAGACTCCTCTCACTATACCATCACATGGAAGAAGGTGAGAGAGTGAGAGAAAAAGATGGGGAGAGAGAGAACTGGACTCATCCCTTTACCAGGCAGAGCCCTCATAGCCAAATTACATCTTAAACTTTCCACCTTTTGACACTGCTACCTTGGGGGATTAAGTTTCCAAGATATGAACTTTGGGGTTTACATTTAAGACACAGCAACACTCATCTCACTCTCTGCTTGATTTAGGCTATTTTGACTTTAAGAATCCTAGACTCCTTTAGACAAGCTCTTCCCTGCCACCCCCTTCTCATCCCCCATAGGCTCTCTGGCTTCAGAAGGCTAGCTTTTGTAATAGAGGTTTATTGTAGGAGTACGTGTAACAATAAAGGAGAGAGAATTTTGGCAGGAATCTCAGTCCAGCTCATTGATACTGAATCTGAAAGTTCCCCAGGCCTTTAGAGAGCTCTGGTTACCTCAGTAGCATTATCATTCCACAGCTATTCCGAGTATGTTTGCTTCTCTTTGTATCCATCTACTTTCATTCTTGTGGCAATCTACTTGATTCTTTTCATTTTGTCAGGCCAAATTTTGGAGAGAAAGAGTATCTGATAGGTCTATATAATTACTACCACTCCTATTTGGATGGGGCTTTATACACTGAACAAAGTAACTAGGCCGGGCCCCATCCAAAGATTGGCAGCTGTTGGGTCAGGTGCCCCTGACCAGTCCATTGTGACCATCTGGGATGTGTGCCATGGTCCAGACCATAGCTGGTCAGGGCTGCACTCTTAGCAAAGCTGTGGGCAAGACATCCCCTGCGAGTGACACGTCTGATACAAAAATTACTTTCCTCCAAGTCTCCTCTTTATATCATTTCTAATAATATAAAGTATTTAAGTAAATGACACGAAGACTTTTAAAATCTATTCTGCGGTTCACAGGGTTTTCTTTTCTCACAACTTTTTGTTCATTAATTCTTTGATGAGATTTCTCCCGTAGTTTTACATGTAATAGTATATTCTCAGTGGAGCATTGTAATAGAGCTATGAAGAATGAGAAATAACAGTGGAAAACTATTAATCCCTTATCCCAGAATGTGAGAATAGCATCTTAATCTCATGTCTCAAAGGGTGAGAATAGATATGGGAGGGAAGTTCTGCTTTAGGTAAAACAACACTGACAGCCTCATAAATTCAGCTGTCTGCTTGTGTTTGTTCTCTTGGCAGAGCTAAAATATAATAATTGAAACCTTTTATTCTTCAAACATAACCTATGTTTTCAGAAAAACTTGGACAGAGATTTTGTTTTACCTTGGATAGTTTATGCATTCTTTTAATTTTTTCTTCTTTTTTTCTGTACATAGAATGCTATATATTACATTTCCATGGTCAGTTAGGAAACACAAAATTTAAACAAACCTTACAGTTCTAAAAGATTTGTATCTTAAGAATTGCTACCATTATTAACCAAGTAAAAAATCCATACTTTTTAAAGAAAGGGTTCCAGCTGTGCTTTTATTTACTAGCTGCTACCCTGAAATTCATGATGATCTGTCTCGAATTTCAGAATTTCATTCATCCATAAAACAGGGGTTCAGAATGACTTGTCTCCTGAAATCAGTTACTAAACTATTATACTTTATTGACTTTCCTGTTCCAATTCTTTTTGAGTGTCCTGCTTTGGGATTATCTCTCTATCTCACCCTTTTTATTTTTACAACTCTATACTGCTTACTTATTCTTTTATTTCTATTGGTCTTGAATTTCTACAGGTTAAGAGTCTGGGTAGTTTCTCTTTAAAACCTGGGATAAGAATACTATTTTAAACACATTGGCTGCCAGACAAGAAAAAAAAATCTTTTCCTGGGGGTCATGGTATTTTATTAGGTCAAAAGGCATGGAATTATAGATGCTTCACAAGGGCCCAGGCTTAAAACGATTGTGAGTTAAATATAACTCACGCAACAATTAACATGTCAAAAATTTCTTTTTCTTTTTATCTTTTTAACTTTCAGATATGGAGTAAGATCTACTTGTTCCTTCAGTTATTTCCAAGTATGGACGGATCACGTGAAGAAATAGTTCATGGTGCTGGGGAATTATAAAACGTATGTGGGTTTTAAGCATGTTCTTTTTGTTATCACAAACCTGTTTTGCAGATAAATTATAGAAATGCATAATAAGGTTGAAATATGTTGGAAGAAAGCAGCCTTTTCAACTCTGAGACATAATTATCTGAAATTAACTGGGAAAAAAGCTAATTTTCAGAGTTGAATGAAATTTCATCAAAATGAAACTTTATCCTATTACCAATTGTCTCAACTGGTGACCATCTTGGTTTACACTTCCTCTAAAATAGTGATTTTCAACCCGTGTACTGCAAAAATTTTTAAAGGTCATTAATTAAATTGTTTTATGAAGGTAGGGACTGGTGGCTCATGCCTATAATCCTAGCACTTTGGTAGGCTGAAGTGGGAAGATTGCTTAAGCTCAGGAGTGAGACCAATCTAAGCAAGAGAAAGACCTTGTTTCTACACAAAATAAAACAACTAGCCGGGTGTCATGGTGGGTGCCTGGAGGCCCAGCTACTTGGGAGGCTGAGGCAAGAGGATCACTTGAGCCCAAGAGTTTGAGGTTGCTGTGAGCTGTGACACCACAGCACTCTACCCAGGGTGACAGAGTAAGACTGTCTCCAAAAAATAAAAAATAAAAATAAATAAATAATTAATTGAAAAAATAATTTTTCATAGATGTTCAAAGCACCATAAGTATATTCTTTTTTATACTCTTTTTTTTTTTTTTTGAGCAGCATAATTTAAGTGTGCCACTAAAGTTTAACTATGGATTTCAGTGTGCTGTGAAATAGGAAATATTGAAAAACACGGCTCTAAGAGGTCAGAACAGAGCAATGTGTCCATGTGACTAGCTAGAGGCACAAACGTGTAAACTTGGAAAAAAATGAATGGTCTTCAACATGTCTTCCTTAAATGACAACACAGTGAGATTGTGCACCAATAAGCACGTGCAGAATCTAGACACTGGTGGTAACAAGCCAGCTCTGAAGATACCTTTTCATCTGCTATTTGAAATAAAACGTGGAAACTTAATTTAATATTACCTGTAAAACTGCAGGAGGAAACTGTCTTTTAGGAGGCATATTACGGCCAGCAACGAATTCCATGAAACCCTTTATAGGAGGTAGGGGGCAGGGTGAACATCTGGATTCCCTCTGTATCATCAAAAGGCCCTGGATGGGGACCCTTAGGAATTTAGTTATTCATTTTGCCAGCCAACCATGAGATTAGAGAGGCAGAGGTGAAAAAAGGGTGAGAAAAATAACTTTAATATAATTAAAATTTATTTTTGAATGAATATTTTATGATCAAATAAAAATAAAAACAGAGAACAAGGAAGGAAGCAGTATTGGGAGGCCACAGAGTGACAATGAGCAAGCTTTGTTCTCTCAGACAGAGGGAGCCAAAAAAGTGCACACATTTCAAAAAAGGAAAAAGACTGTGCTAAAATGGTCATACTGAAGTCACCTTTCACTTCTGTAATTACAACAGATACAAGATAACGAACGTTGTGAGTATATATTGACTATTACACTTTTAACACAGCGTTCCCCTTTCTTAAAATGTGTATACTTTTTGTGGCACCCTCCGTATTAATTCAATAAAGTGGCTTCTTGGTCTTTATTTCTTTGGGCACATACAGAAATCAGAACAGAATATGGAGAATCGTTTTATTTACAAAGAATCGGGTTCGCTCCTCCCCCCACACCTTCACCCGGCTCTGCCGGTTTCTAGCTATTCCTCATTGGAGCTGAAATGTCAAGAACTCAAGGAAAGACGAACTTCTTAAATGGTAGAGAATTAATAATATCATGTTACCTTGTTTATGACCCAGCTAAACTTTATTCAGTTCTGCAATTCTCAAAGTTGGCATGTAGAATGATACGTTCGAGAGAGCGAGTGGGAAACATTTCCTAGGAATCTCCTGTTTAAGTTTGCACTGTGTAATTTAGCTTCAATTAACTTCAGGGGGTTAACGGAATAGAAGAGGCAAGGTCTATAATTTCCAGTGCAGTTTCAAATAAAGATCATGCACAGAAAACCTTTCCGTCTAATAGTTTTGCTTCCCCATAAACCTGCCACGCTAGTCCTTTTTTGTTGTTTTCCCCACAATATTAAAAATATTGGAAGCTTAAGAGTTAGTTTTGCTTTTCCTGATGCTGACAACAGAGTTAAGTAAATAGGAATAACTTCCATGAAGGACGCTCGGAATTATCGGTGAGTTCAGAGTGGAAGCAGATGGAAACCTTTGGTTAGTTTAACTCTCCTTACTCTACAGAGGAGTATGCATTAAACATTTGCAAGTTTAGGTTTATAAAAATACGTTTTTACCTTTTCATCAAAGTGTCCCTAGGTCTTATAATTCCAACCTGAACACTAGAAAAATATAATAACAGCAATACTAGTTATCATTTGCTGGGTGTCTCCTCCGTGTTATGGAAATTATATTAGGCACTTTACAGGACTCTCATACCTGCAGTTGAGGCGCTATTGACCCTTTACAGGTGAGGAAATTGCATCTGAAGAATTAAAGGACTCTCCTGTGATCACAAGAGCTGAGGCCCATGTCTACTTCACTACAAAACAGAACTGGTTGTCTTTCTTTGCTTCAAAAAAACATTAGCATATGACATCAATAACCAAATAAGAGTAATTTCCATTGGCGGTTAGGCCAATCTCAATGGAGTGGGGGTAAAATTTCCATTCACTTTCAAACATGTGGAATAATATTACCTTTATTTTCCTAATATAGTCCTTGCAGGAGATTAGATTATATCCTCATTACTAGAGATTAAACCTACTTTTAGGAAAGATGCGATTGACTCTTGAAAAACTCTAAGCATAGCAAGGAAACTTAAGCTTTGCTTCCAAAGACCCATTAAACGATGACATGTACAAGTTAGGTTTCAATATGTGACGTCCTTCTCTTTCCAATCTGTCCCCAAAACTCTACCACAACCCCTCACCTCACCTCACCATATTTTATTTTATTTTATTTTTTTTTTTTTTTTGTATTCCAATAAAACTTTATTTATAAAATACAGGTTACAGTCCAGATTTTTGCCCTATAAGCCATAGTTTGCTCATTGCTGGCCTTTATAAGACTCCTGATAAACATTTTTCACTTTGGAATGATGGGCTCCTTC
>CAUYPK010104220.1:0-10301 GCA_963574355.1 Loris lydekkerianus | reverse complement strand
GAAACTAGACCCACACCTTTCACCATTAACTAAGATAGACTCTCACTGGATAAAAGATTTAAACTTAAGACATGAAACTATAAAAATACTTGAAGAAAGTGCAGGGAAAACTCTTGAAGAAATCGGCCTGGGTAAATATTTTGTGAGGAGGACTTCCCAGGCAATTGAAGCAGTATCAAAAATATACTACTGGGACCTGATCAAACTAAAAAGCTTCTGCACAGCTAAGAACATAGTAAGTAAAGCAAGCAGATAGCCCTCAGAATGGGAGAAAATATTTGCAGGTTATACCTCTGATCCACAGAGAACCAGAATTCACAGAGAACTCAAACATATTAGCAAGAAAGTGACTTTTCAAAGCACATTATCATTGCAGGCTGCTGGAGCTTTATCCTTCTAGGGCAGTGGTTCTCAACCTTCCTAATGCCATGGCCCTTTAATACAGTTCCATGGGTTGTGACCAACAGGTTGAGAGTCACTGTTCTACAGGATGCTAGAAGAATGTAGATCATGTATCAGAGCTTCTGTATTCAAGGGATGGGGGATAGGTAGAAAGCCTCTCTTAGGGGGCATTTATGCCAAATAGTGCTTGCAGAACAGACACCAGCAGATTCAGAAAGCTCTCAGGCTCAAGCCTGAAAGTCTGGCTGGTATGCACTGAACAGGTGAGGCCCAGGGGATATGGATGGTGCACCCACAGCATTTGCTGCAAGGCGTTCACTAGGCAGAGACCAGACCAGAGCAGGTGTCTCAGGCAGAGGGAAATAGGCATGCACACAGTGGCACAAAAGTCATGCGAGGAGTGCTGTGAAGTGGCTGGTGGATCTGAGTCTGGAGTCAAACAGGGGTTTGAATCCTGACTCCACCTTCTCACTAATTGGTCCCCTTGTGTAAAAGACTGCTCTGAGCACCAACTCTACGATGCGAATTATGCATAGTACCTACTTCATTGGGTTGTCGTTTTAAAAGAGTCTGGCACCTGGTCAGCCCTTAATAATGATAAATGCTAGTGTTGGTGACAGTGGTGTGCCACGTGTGTGGGAATGTTGCTGAGCTGCCTGTGCCCAGACATGAAAACCACGGGGACAAAGGAGTCCAGAGGGGTATCAGGATAGAAAGGTGGTGGCAGGTTGTAAGTTACCTTTGTCATCTGTATTTTAAAATGTAGGCACATTTTTAGGAAATGCATAACCAAATCTAGGATTTCTGTTGTTGTTATTTATTTATGTATGTATTTATTTTGATGGAGACAGAGTCTCACTCTGTTGCCCTGGGTAGAGTGCCATGGAGTCATAGCTCACAGCATCCTCAAACTTCTGGGCTCAAGCAGTCCTCTTGCCTCAGCTTACTGAGTAGCTGGCCTACAATTGTGCGCCACAACATCTTACTATTTTTCTTTCTTTTTTTTTTTTTTTTAGAGATGGGGTCTCACTCTTGCTCAGGCTGGTCTTGAATTCCTGAGCTCGAGCAATCCACCCACCTCGTCCTCCCAGTGTGCTAGGATTATAGGCGGGAGGCTGAGACAGGAGGATTGCTTGAGCCCAAGAGTCTGAGGTTGCTGTGAGCTATGACACAAGAGCTCTCTACTGAGGGTGACAAAGTGAGACTGTCTCAAAAAAACAAACAAACAAACAAAAAACCCAAAAAATCTAAAGCAACTTACTGTCGGGTGGCTCCCTGTGGCTCAAAGGAGTAGGGTGCTGGCCCCATATACTGGAGATGACGGGTTCAAACCCAACCTCTGTCAAAAAAAAAACTTACTGTAAGAAGGGGGTCCACAGACTTCTCCAGACCACCAAAGGTATCCATACAAGAAAAGGGTAACGTTTATAATCTGACACCTCGCTGGCTTTGTTTATATGGGTGTCTTCTAGGGGTCGTGATCTGACTTGCAGCGTGTACTCCTTTATCTAACAATAAATTCCTATAATCAAGGGCTCTGAGCAGAGGAGGCATGAGATCATACTTGCATGCTAGGGGCATAAATATACCTTAGTTGTCCTAACACCCTCTACCATGCTACTCAGATCCCTGAACAGCTCTGGTTTACCCAGACGCTGAGCCTCAGGGAGCATGAGCCAGGCTTCCTGGGGGTCAGATGTCACTATTTTTCAGCTAGTATGTGTGTGGGTGAAAAAAGACCCACCGGGTCTCAGATAGTACTCTTTACCCCCAGCACCTAGACTTCTTAATAAACACTGCAAAAACAAAAATATTGATACATAACCCTTTAGGTCTAGGAGTGCAAAGTAAGGTAGTCATGATGTGATTATGAGGTGGGGAGGGGCAATGCAGAGATGTAGGTCAAAGGTTACAAAGTAGCAGACAGGTAGAAGGAACCAGTCCAGAGATAATAATGTGCAGCATGCAGACTATACTTAAGAAAATTGTATTATTGTAGTATTGTTACATTAGTAGATCTTAGCTACTTTGGTCCCCAAAATGTAGTTAACTATGTGAAGTGATAGATATGTTAATTTGGTCACTATGATAGCCATTTTACTGTCTTTTTTTTGAGACAGGGTGTCAGTCTGTCACCCCAGCTAGAGTGCAATGGGGACGTCATAGCTCACAGCAACCTCAAACTCTTGAGCTCAAGCAATCCTCCTGCCTCAGCCTCCCTCTCAAGTAGCTGGGATTATAAACATGGGTCACCACGGCCAGCTAATTTAATTTTTTCTATTTTTACTAGAGCAAGGGATCTTGCTCTTGCTCAGCCTGGTCTTGAACTCCTGACCTCAAGTGATCTTCCGACCTAGAGCCCCTATAGTGCTAGGATTACAGATATGAGCCACCACACCGGGCCTGTTTTATACCTGTACCCCCTATCATTATGTTGCAAATCTCAAAAATACATAATAAAATTTATTTTAAAAATAAAAATAACTCAATATTATATACCCATAATAAAGTTTAAAAGAAAAAAATAAAAATAAAAAAGACACGATTATGTTCATGGCAAATCTATTGGCATGACTATAAATTCCAGATTACAAAGGAAGGGAGGCAGGGTGCAGGGACTCATGCGTATAATCCTAGTATTGTTGGAGCCCACGGGGGAAGATTGCTTGAGACCATCCTCAGCGAGATTGAGACCCCATCTCTGCAAAAAATACAAAAATTAGTCGAGTGTTACAGCTGCCACCTATAGTCCTAGATACTCCTGCCGAGGCAAGAGAATTGGCTTGCCTCGATGTGCACAAGACCTTTTCCTCCTCCTTCTAGAACTCTCTCCTAACCATATTTCCTAACCTCTGGTTAATGGACATGGAAGTGGGATGCATCCACTTCCAACGAGGCTTTACAAAACCTCCAAAGATGATGATCTTCTGTGCTTTTATCCCTCATCTGCTGCAATGTTGGTGAACTCAATGTAGTTACAATGGTCCGTACAGGTAGACGGACCATACAGGCTATATCCTAGTTTAAAAGGATGTGTCTTTCCCACCAGGATCAGGAAAGGCCTGGCCCTGCCTAGGTTATGCCCTCGTCTTTGAATGAATCACTACTGACTGGTGATGGATGACTGGGTCATGTTTACACCCATGGGGGTGAGATTTTGCTCTGTCAACCTAGACAAATAGTGTGAAGAGCATTAGGTTTCCATTGCTACTTTAACAATATACTTAAAATTTAGCAGCTTGATAGAACACAAATTTATTCTCTTCCAGTTCTAGAGGTCAGAAATCTAGAATGGGAACCACTACATTAAAACCAAGGTATTGGTTAGGCAGTCTTCTTCTTCTGGAGTCTCTATGAGAGAATCTCCTTCCTTGGTTTTTATAGGGACTTCCTGCCTCTCTTGGTTTGTGCCCTACTCCTCCATCTTCAAATTCAGCCACCTCCTTCTCATGCTGTTATTTTCCTGGTTCTCTCTTTCTTCTGTCTCTCTCTTCCACTTAGAAGGCCCTTTGTGATTTCATAGGGTACACTGGATAATCCAGGATAATCTCCCCATCTCCAAGTTAAGATTAACAATCTTAATTCCTCCTGAAACCTTAATTCACTTTTACCATGTAATCTAACATTTTTACATATTCCAGGGAGTGTGATGAGGCTATTATTCTACATACTGCATAGAACAAAAGAATGACATTGAAATTGAGAAAAAAAGCATTTCCCTAAAGGCAGGGATGTTGGGCAGACCAAACATATTAATATACGCCCTCTACCACAAGCTGAGATTTAAGTGCTGTGCGCACCCGCCTTGGTGCATTTCTATTTTTATTAAGTATTTGTAACAGATATTTGTGGTGTCTTGAATGTGTCACATCCCTGCAACCCACCTGATTTCAGGGCACCTTTGATAGACAGATCTGTGCACTTTGCTAGCATTTTCTACCAAGCATGTGAAAACATTGCTTTCCTTTCTGTAAGACAATAAGAGGCCGCTGAGCCAAATTCAGGTATCCCTTGAAAGTGTGGGGGAGTTAACACCCCCAGGGCAATACCCTCCCTGTGGGGAGCGGGATCAGAGGTTCAAAGCTGCTGCCTCCTTCCTCTGGAGGAGCCCTTCCACTTTGCTGTCTCCATGGCCCCTGAGAGGGCCCTGGTGGGACTGAGCGTCAGTTTTCCACAGCAGTAACAGCTCATTCACACGCCTTGTGTTAGCTTTTCTCCCTTTTCTATCTCATTCTCCCCATTCCCTCCTGCTTCCAGGGATCATCTCCCACATAAACTACATGCATACATGTCCTTGCAGGAAAACCCAACTAGAGATCACGTACCACTAATGTTTTATGGAATGTTAGTGACATGTCTGTCCGCACAGTGGGACTCAGACAGTACATACCAGTATGGCTTGTGTACAGGCATCCACTCTCATAGGCTAGGGTCTACTCAGTTGGGTGGTGCCCATGCCAACAAGTCATAAATGACAGTGCCTGATAGTCCTTCTTGGCTGGTTATGAGGGTTCAGCTCAAGACATGTCAATAAGGAATATGAGTTTCATAAGATGCAATCTTGTGGGTCATGTGCTAAAGGTCTGTGTACCTAAAATGGGAAGGAAAGGTGCTCTGAGGTTACCTTTTTTTCTTTCGGTTCAGTCTGAGGTCGGGGTTGTTCATTTGCCTTCTGTCAATAACCCTAGTAACTTATTCAGGTGCCAACGGAAGTAGGAGGAGAGTGGACTCCAGAACCATTGTGCTCCAAGCCAAGAAGACAGCAGGCATGAACCCCGAGAAAGATGCAAAGGGCTTGTCACAAGCTCAACAAATACCTATGATTTTTAAAGGGTGTCACACACTCTTTATTGGGTAATGGGGGCACGATTTAACTTATGAACTAGGGGGAGATAGGGTAGAAGGTAAAGGTGCAGATCTCTCTGAGAGGCACAGCGCTGCCCTGCCCCCTCAGGCAGCAGGTGGCATTCCCTGATAAAACCTGCCCCAAGTGCTTGCTGGCAGAGAGCTGGGAATGGGTTTTCCAGTGCTGGAGAAGCCAACTCTGAGATGAAGATTTGCATCTAGGAAATTTATTGGGGAGTGCTTTCAGAAACCACACCTTTGAGGGAGTAAGAAAAGGGGAATTCATGCTGTGACACCATCATGAAATGGCTGTTAGCTGATTCCTGGAGCTGGTGTGTGGCCCTTCAGAATTGGACTGATAATCATTCATTAGATACAGGCTACACCCAGGAAGGGAGGAAGGGTGTGTTTCCTTGGTCAAGGTAACCACCAGCCAGAGGCCAAACCTCCTAGCGGTTTGGGGGTGAGTGTCCTGGTCCCTAAGAGGAAATCTTGGCAAGATCATGCACCACAACCACCCTTTCCTGCAGTCACCCTGGTGTCACAAAAGTGTTCACATTCATCTTCACCTTCAATGACCATTAGCCTTCTCTGAAAATAGGAAGAACTGCTTTTACCTTGTAAATGCTGAGGGTTGGCTACATGTAAAAAAAATAGTGGGAAAAGGCTGGGTGTGGTGGCTCATGCTTGTAATCCTAGCACTCTGAGAAGTTGAGGCAGGTGGATTCCCTGAGCTCACAAGTTTGAGACTAGCCTGAGCAAGACTTCGTATCAAAAAAAAAAAAAAAAAAAAAATAGCCAGGCATTGTGGAGAGTCCCAGACACTTGGGAGGCCGAGGCAAGAGAATCACTTGAGGACAAGAGTTTGAGGTTGCTGTGAGTTATGATACCACTGCACTCTACCCAGGGTGACGAAGTAAGACTCAAAAACAAACAAACAAACAAACAACAACAACAACAACAAAAAACCCTGCCAATCTAGGCCTAGAACAGTGGCTCATAACTGTAATCCTAGCACTCTGGGAGGCTAAAGCAAGAGGATCACTCAAGGCCAGGAGTTTAAGACCAGCCTGAGCAAGAGCCAGACCCTGTCTCTACTACAAATAGAAAAATTTGCCAGGAATTGTGGTTGGAGCCTCTAGTTCCAGCTACTCAGGAGGCTGAAGCAGGAGGATCACTTGAGCTCAAGAGTTCAAGGCTGCAGTGAACTAATCATGATGCCACTGCTCTCCAGCCTGGACCATAGATTGAGATCCTGTCTCAGAAAAAAAAAAAAAAAATAGCCATTTCAAACACTTAAAAAAGAACATCGTAATATGCACATTCAGAGTGATTCTGTCTTAATATTTGGCCGCTGTGTGTCCCTAAAAAATAGTTGTATTAGACTAGCTATGTTGAAAAGCCATCTTTGCACAGTTCCAGGTCTGAGCCCGGCAGCCACCTCTGCTGGCATCTTCATGGCCGCAGTCCTCTGACTGTCACTTTTCCTTTAATCTGCTGCCCGGGAACACTGGCACCCCCACCTGCAGGCACATGTGCACACACACCAGCAAGGACTCAGAGCGGGAGGGATGAGAAGGGAAGATGCACCTGCCAGTGGGAATGCAAAGAAGGAAACCTGGAGCAGGAGGCCGATGAGGAGGCCGAGGGAAAGGAAGAAGGATACAGCGAGAAAGCAGCTAAAGATGAAGAGGGGAAGGCTGAGGCAGGATGATGTTGGTGACAAGACCAAAAAAGGGAAAGTTAAATATAAAATAAGAGGGTTCCAGGACCTGTCATCTTCCATCCAGTCTGAGAGTCTATACTGGTCACCTTGCAGTAGAGAGGCATGCCTACCTCCCATGCCCACTGCCCACCTGGGGCAGCACCACCTGCACATGGTGCAGACTCAGGCTCGGGCTCAACACCACCCACCAAACATGAATTACATCAGGGGCAGAGAAAAGAACCAAAAGTTCCAAGGTCCTGCTTTTTTTCTCAAACGTACTTTGGAAAGGAATTTTTGTTTGCATTTTTAATTTATACTTTATAATAGTTTTGTACATATTGTTAGAGGTCAGCCACACTTAATGATCTGGGAAGACCAAACCAGCCTTTGGAGCCCCACTGTCCTACTTTTTTTTTGAGACAGAGCCTCAAGCTGTCACCCTGGGTAGAGTGATATGGCGTCACAGCTCACAGCAACCTCCAACTCCTGGGCTTACGCAATTCTCTTGCCTCAGCCTCCCAAGTAGCTGGGACTACAGGAGCCTGCCACAACGCCCCATCTATTTTTGGGTTGTAGTTGTCATTGTTGTTTGGCAGGCCTGGGCTGGATTTAAACCCACCAGCTCTGGTGTATGTGGCTGGTGCCTTAGCCTCTTGAGCTACAGGCACCAAGCCCCACTGTCCTACTTCTATCTTGACTTGTTTGTTATAGTCTCAAAAGAATAAGAGGTGGGTGGCGCCTGTGGCTCAGTGAGTAGGGTACTGGCCCCACATACCAAGGGTGGCTGGTTCAAACCCAGCCCCAGCCAAACTGCAAAACAAAAAAATAGCCAGGCATTGTGGCAAGTGCCTATAGTCCCAGCTGCTCGGGTGGCTGAGGCAAGAGAATCACCTAAGCCTAAGCGTTGGAGGTTGCTGTGAGCTGTGATGCCATGGCACTCTACCGAGGGTGGCAAAGTGAAACTCTGTCTCTAGAAAATAAATAAATAAATATAATTAAAAAAGAATAATAACCCTATAAAAGGAAAAGCAAAACAAACAAACAAAAATCTTATTCTAAGTATTCCATTAAGTTTCTGTGTGTATGTAGTCAATTGTGCTATAAGTGGTTGGTTTATATGAGACGGATAAAAAGGCCAAAGATGAAAGGTTTCTCTTTGTCTCTCTCTTATTTTGTCTATGAAATTGCTGTTTGTTTTTAAATGTTTTGGCTTGTTTGATGTGCATGTAAAACAGTGTCCAACAATTAACTGGAATTTTATTTTGTGGACTTATTCTTTTTTTATTAATTTTTTTATTGTTAAATCATAGCTGTGTACATTAGTGCAATCGCCTATATGTGGACTTAATCTTTAACAATTAAAAACACATGCAGTTATAATAACAGATAACAATTATAATACACTTACTATGTGCCGTGCGTCATTCCAGGCTCCCTTTCAATATTGATTCATTTATCCTTATAACAACTCTATGATGTAGACAGTTGCAAAAGTGGAGGCTCAGACAGGTTAAGTAACTCACCCAAGGTCACCTAGCCAGGAGTCATCTCTATGGCCAATTGAGAAATTATGACCTTGTATGGAAGTATCTCAGAATCAGCTCAAGACTATCAGAGACCTCTAAGTTCTAAAAGACAAAAAGCCATTCTCTTCTCTCTCTTTTTTATTTTTTAAAATAGCATTGTATTATTTTAATGTTAAACTTAAATTATTCCTTTTTTCTGAGACAGACTCTTACTTCGTCACCCTTGGTAGAGTGCTGTGGCATCATAGCTCACAGCAACCTCAAACTCTTGGCTCCAGTGATCCCCTTGCCTCAGCCTTCCCAAGTAGCTGAGACTTACAGGCACTTGCCACCTGGCCCAGCTAGTTTTTCTATTTTTAGTAGATTTGGGGTTTCAGTCTTGCTCAGGTTGGTCTCAAACTCCTGAGCTCAAGCAATCCTCCTGCTTCGTACTCCCAGAGTGCTTGCATTGCAGGCATGAACCACCCTGGCCTGGCTTCTTATCATTTTTTAATTTTTACTTTTTTGAGACAGAGTCTCACTTTGATGCCCTTGGTAGAGTGCTGTAGTGTCATAGCTCACAGCAACCTCAAACGCTTGGGCTCGAGTGATTCTCTTGCCTCAGTCTTATGAGTAGCTGGGACTAAGAGTGCCCACCACAAGGCCCAGCTGTTGGTTTTTTTTTTTTTTTTTTTTTTTTTGAGACCGTGCCTCAAGCTGTCACCCTTGGTAGAGGCTGTGGCATCACAGCTCACAGCAACCTCAAACTCCTGGGCTCAAGCGATTCTCTTGCCTCTGCCTCCCAAACAGCTGGGACCACAGGCGCCTGCCACAACACCTGGCTATTTTTTGGTTGCAGCCATCATTGTTGTTTGACGGGCCCGGGCTGGATTCAAACCCGCCAGCTCAGGTGTATGTGACTGGCGCTTTAGCCGCTTGAGCCACAGGCGCTGAGCCCCCAGCTGTTTTTAGACACAGGATCTTGCTCTTGCTCTTGCTCAGGCTGGTCTCAAACCCCTGAGCTCAGGTGATCTACTTGTCTCAGCCTCCCAGAATGCTGTCATTACAGGAGTGAGCCACTGCCTCATCTCTTTTTAACTGGAATTTGTTATGCCTCTATTTCTTGTTCGAAGAGTGTTGAAGAGAGTGTTCCTGTCCTGAGAATGGTTTCCCTATGAAGACAAGGATTTTAAGAAGTGGACTGGAACACAACTCAATGGCGCTTGCAGGATATAAATTGCATAAAGGTGTGGGTATCACTATACATTCCTTTTTTTTCACTATACATTTCTTGAGCATGTCCATCAGAGCGCAAGAATACTTGTTGAGCGGTGCCCGTAGCTTAGTGGGTAGGGTACTGGCCATATACACCAAGTCTGGAGAGTTCGAACCCAGCCTGGGCCAGCTAAAACAATGACAACTGCAACAACAACAACAACAAAAAATAGCCAGGCATTGTGGTGGGCGCCTGTAGTCTCAGCTACTTAGGAGGCTGAGGCAAGAGAATTGTTTAAGCCCAAGAGTTTGAGGTCACTCTACCCAGGGTGACAGCTTGAGACTCTGTCTCAAAAAAAAAAAAAAAAAAATTCAACCTACTTGTAGAATTGTAGGTCAGTGACCAAGTGAGTAGGGAATGACATCACCAAAGTAAAGCTGGCTGTTGAGAGCCCTGGACAAGGCTCAGGAAGGTCAGGTTCATAGCTTTTTTTTTTTTTTTTTTTTTTTATTAAATCATAGCTGTGTACATTGATATGATCATGGGGCATCATATACTAGCTTCATAAACCATTTGACACATTTTCATCCCAATATTCAACATAGCCTTCCTGGCATTTTCCCAG